>CAUYOR010069398.1:0-14508 GCA_963573925.1 Callimico goeldii
CTGGGCATGGTGGTGCGTGCCTGTAATCCCAGCTACTTGGGAGGCTGAGGCAGGAGAATTGCCTGAACCCAGGAGGCAGAGGTTGCGGTGAGCCAAGATCGTGCCATTGCACTCCAGCCTGGGTAACAAGAGCGAAACTCCGTCTCAAAAAAAAAAAAGAAAGAACTAGAGGTTCTAGGGTGTCTACTTATAAACACATATAGACACAAGTATATGGAAAGCACATTTCATTTTCCTTCAGAATTTCCAAAGCAAGGGTCTTTCCTTCTACTTCCTTTCTGGCTGCCCCAGAGCAACTTCTGCTCTCAGTGATTCTTAGTGTATGAGAGAAGGCATAAAATTATCAGTGAAGGAGGAAACACACACTCACAGAGGCCACATAAATTAGAGGTTTTCATTTAGAAAAGAAGCTCAGAAATGTTCTGATTCAAGAATATTATATTTCCCTTCAACTTATCAACTTTTCTTTTTTTGTTGTTGTTTTTTTGTTCTGTTTTGTTTTGTTTTTTGAGACAGTCTTGCTCTGTCACCAGGCTGGAATGCAGTGGTGCGATCTCGGCTCACTGCAACCTCCACCTCCTGAGTTCAAGTGATTCTCCTGCCTCAGCCTCCTGAATAGCTGGGACTACAGGTGTGTGCTACCAAGCCCAGCTAGTTTTGATATGTTTAGTAGAGACAGGGTTTCACCGTGTTGGCCAGGATGGTCTTGATTTCTTGACCTCGTGATCTGCCCATCTTGGCCTCCCAAAGTGCTGGCCACTGCGCCCGGCCCTACTTACCAGCTTTCCTAATGAGAGCATGTCTAATCACATAGAAACTTTGCACAAGAAGGTTAAACATTCCAGAACCACTCCTGTGGCTCCAGCATGTCTTCATCTCCATGGCAAAGCCTTTTCAGGACAGGCACTGGAAATACCAGCAAGCTTGATTGTGTATCACCACTGCAGTCTGTTTAGTGATGAGCAGATAAGATTAGTGATAGGGCCTTTCATCTTTAGGTCATGGTCAGAAGCCCTGCCTCACTGAGTCATAGTTAAAGCTGCTCCTTCTGGAGATGGTGGGAAATGAGTGGGTGTACCCAGCCCACCTCTTCCTTGATGAAAGCTGCCTAACAAAAACCACCTCTATACATCTAGCATGAATGAATCGGCACAGATTCCTGTGGTATGGATAGGGGAGGCTGTGAAGAAACCTAAACTTGTAGACTCTGGGAGATAGTTTGGCCCAAATAGGGCAAAACAGAAAACACCCTGAAACTGCTGTTTTTAAATTGAAAACAATAATCATGGGATCCAGGATCTCAAAGCATAAGAAAGGAGGCCAGGTAATCTCAGCACTTTGGGAGGCTGAGGCAGGAGGATCACTGGAGCCCAGGACTGCGAGACCAGCCTGGGCAACATAGTGACATTCTGTCTCTACAAAAAAATTAAAAAACTAGCCAGGTATGGTGCTGCATACCTGTAGTCCCAGATACTCGGGAGGCTGAGGCAGGAGGATCACTTGAGCCCAAGAGGTTGAGGCTACCATGAGTCTTGATTGTGCCACTGCACTCTAGCCCGGGCAACAGAGCAAAATCAAAAAAAAGAAGAAGAAGAAAAGACAAAGGAAAAAAAGAAAAGCCTTCCTTCACATCATACTGGTGATATGAGCTGGGACCACATGAATTTTAACATCCCTCCTCTGTGGATGAGAACCATCTGCATGGAAGTGTGATATCCCTACACGAGGTTATAATACTGAAGTTTTTCATCTGCTCATTATGATCCAAGGCTCCCAATACCCAGACTTTCAATTAGCTCTACTTTCTACTAATGGGCACTCACAGGAATGAGCTGATAGCAGCAATAGATTATAATTCTTGACAGAATCAGTCTGCATGCCTTCTAATGCTTAGTGCTAAATCATCACTTATATCACCACTATCACAGTCCTGAAGAGACAGGGGATATGGCCAAAACTGGGAGGCAGGTGAAGGATAGAGCATCACTAATGCCAATCTGTCTGACAAGGACAAGCCAGTAAGCCACTAAGAAGATTAGTCTAAACAAAACCATGATCACCCATAGCTGCAGCTCAGTAAGACCCAATGAGCTACGACACACAAAAATCTGCGCCTTCCCTGAAGGTTGTCCACAGAAAATTTAAAAAGGATCCAAAAAGGGGATTCGAAGGACTACATAGGAAACTATCGCAGCAGACATCATTTATTTATCCTGGCTTTTTTTAGGGTAAATAAAAGCAGAAAACTTCCCTGGTTGGCAAATCTTTTGCAAACTCCAGAACTTGCATTGTAGAGGTCCAGTGACATATTCTCCCTATACTGAGGAGACAGAGGAAAGGGACATTTGGAGAGGAGAGTGCCAAGCAGGTCTCAGTGAAGTTTCAATCTGTGAGATGAAACTTCTGCCAAATCTGGCAGAAAATATCTATTAGTGTTTTCTTTGAACTGACCTCTTGAGTGAACAAGGTAGATTGCAAAAGAGTGTTTCTATTATGATTTCATTTTCTGTCAAATTATAAATTTGAACATGAGTATCAACACAGATGCACAGAAAGACGACTGGAAGAATGTTGCAAAAGCATGAAGAGTTATCTCTAGAGAGTAGTTGTTCAGGGGACTTCATGATTTTCAGCATTGTCTGATTTTCTACAAGGAAGAGGCATTATCTTTATAAATAGATAAAACAAAATAACTTTCTTTAAACTAATCAGAAACCAGCAATATTCAGAAATTTTATAAAAGGCAAAGGAGAGAATAAACATGTATCAACTGCCTTCCTTGCACTCAGGATTATGCTCGGCAACAAACCTCATGAATTATTATTTTTCTTATTTTACACATAAGAAATAAAAGTGAAGAGAATTTGCTTAACTTGACCAAGACCTCTACCAGTATTTTCAACCCTTCGGCAAAGCAGAAATCCCAGAGCCAAGATACTCTTCTACTCAGCTTGAGAAAGAATCCCAGGGAAAGAGGGAGTTTGGGGTGGAAGCCACCAGTGCAGGCCAATCTCTCCAAGTCCCCACTGAGAATCCCTCTATTGGCAGAGCCACATGTTGTGAGCCCATCAATACAGAGAATATTGCACCCTTAACTGAGGTATGACCAAAACAAATGAGAGCAAGAGGCTTTGTGATCTTTAAGTAGCGAACTAGCTGTGAGGAGTCCCAGTGTCACCCATGACATGTGTCCTGGGGAACATCCACAGTGAAGGCAGCAGAGCTATTATTTGAGGTCTAGCTGAGGGTTGTCCCACATCAAAGCACAGTGCTAGCAATCAGGATTACCATGGTAACTACTTGAAACAGCTAAGCTTCTCTGGGCCTCAGTTTCCTCAGCTGGAAAGCAAAAAGGTTTGCCTAGAAAATCTTTAAAGTCCTTTCCAATTCTAGGACTCTATCATTCATGATCTAATCCCAGTCATCACTTCTGTCAGAGTCATTAGACAATTGCCCTAGCATGTTCAACTTGTCCACCAGACATTGCTTCGGGGCCTAAAATTACGTGTGCTAATGCAGAGACGTAAAATCTCTTTTGTAATCTGCGTAGGATTTTGCTACCTACTTAGCTTTGTTTCACAACCCACAATTATCTTTGAAAAACAGACAAGTCTATTTACTTTCTCATCTATGTTCCAGATGAGGGCCAATCCCATGCTCCCCCTTCTTATAGAAAAATCCCAGAATCTCAGAGAGGAGTCAGGATAACTCAGGAGATTTGGCAGTAAGAGCTTGGAATCTTTCCCACTGGGTCCCAAACGCTTTATCTCTTAAGAGCTGCTTTTGTAAGGCAGGCAAGAAAGCCTGAGTTAATACTGAGAATTTATAAATGTTTTGCAAATTAAACAGAATTCTGTTTCAGAAAGGCAACCAGGAGGGTGTTTCTGTTCTCCTGTTATTTGCTCACAAGCAAAAATTCAAAACGCCGACAAAAGCCCCTTGGTGCTTGCAGGTAGCCACTTTCTTATCAAAACAAGACAGAAAGTAAATCGAACCATCCAGAAAATCACATATCCACCCCTTAATAATATTAATTGAGAAAATCTCAGAGAGTGACAGTGTGAACAATTATAAACATGAGATGCAGATGACTGAATCGCAATAATCAAACTCAATTGCTATTTGGAAAAATGAGCCGGGAATGAATTTAAATATGTGGTTCAGAGGTCAAGTTCTAATATTTTATCCTGTGCAATCCATATCCTCCTTTCAAGGTAGGTGGGCAAAGATACCAAGTCTTCCAGATGGGGGTTGGAAGCCTTCTTTGATTTGGAAATTCTGCATAAACAGCATCAAGGCACCATCCAGCCTCCCTGAGCAACTCAGTTTACCGTGGAGGCACCATGAACTAGAGAAGCAGTGACATCCCTCTCTTCTCTTCAAGTTGACCTTTTGCAGGACAACTTGTGGTCCAGAGAAATAGTTTAGAAAACTTCCTCTTCATGGGCTCTGGAGAGTCATTTGTAGTATTCATTCCAGGAAATCAATTTCCTTATTTAAAAAACAATGTTTGTGGCACTCTCTATTCAAATATATTTCATGCATTTCTATTGTGTCATTTATTTGACAAACCATGTGCTATCTGCTTGCTTTTTGAAATGCTATATTTTAATTGGGTCAAGGATATGTGTGCTGTATTGTTTTAGAGAATTGTCTTCATTTCTAGAGAAGTGTTATATCTACGGGTACATCTTAATCCAAGGTAGTAAAAGAGTCTATTTACCTTCCCCGCCTTAGCATGTTCCACCTTTTAAAGAGGCTAATGAGTGACTCATGTTTTTGGCTGGCTTTTTCTTGAATATCAGGTCTTCTCTAAGTGAGCAACTCATCCTCTACACAGATACTGCATACTCGCCCACCCATCCCAGCTTAAATACTGTTTGTCCTGCTTCCTCTGATATGAAAAATTCAAAGTCTATCTTCCCACTCACTTATTTAGTTATGAGAATGGGTGGCACCAACTCTGAGAATTCGCCCTTATTGTCTGTCCTTTTGAACTGTCTTCCCACTCACTTCTTTGGCTATGAGAACGGGTGAATTAAGTGACACCAACTCAGATTCGCCCTTTTGAACATCTCACCATTAAGCACCAAAAGACCCTAACTGCACTTATGATTTACTTTTTGCAACCGTGAATGCCTTCAAACCTCATTCTAAATTCCAAAATCATGCAGGGAACGGAACATACCCAGGCAGACAGCAGGGAAGGTTAAAGTTAGAGAACTAGTTACTGTGCTACATGTTTACCGTAAACTGTTTCCTACTTCCTTACTTTTGCCAGTAACACTCATCTTCCCCTTCTCCCAACTAATCCCCAATTCTCTCAACCTTAACATGTTACCCGTTCCTCTGTCCCTAACACTCCCCACCTTTGTCATTGATCATCCTCCACAGCTGTTTATATCTCCGTCATTGCATTTAATGTCACTGTGTTATTATCACTCATGGGTCTGTATCTTCAATAAAGACAGAAACTAAGTCTCTCTCATTTTTGATTGCCCAGGCTTGGTCCAGTGTGGCAGACAGAAGGCATTTAGAGTGAGAATAAATGGGCATCAATGCTCTCTGAATAATTCAAGAAAAAAGAACAATTCTAGATTCAAGGTAAAAATGTATTAAACTAGTGAGAAAAATATCTGAAAGTCCTAAGCAGAAAGTTTTTTTAACCAGCATATATGGCTGCTTGTTCTCCCTTGTGCTAGTGTACTGGTTTCACTCTGGCTTAGGATTGGATATTTATATCTGTGAATGACTCCACAAACCCTATCACTTTGGGCTATCACCACTGATGTTTCCATCTCCACTTCCACCCGCTCCACAACCTTCTCCATCACCTCCAATACATCATCTCCCACCACCTTCTCCACTATCTTACTTCTTCTACCACTTCCTCGGCCTCCTCTACTATCTCTACCACCTTCCCACCCACCTCCACTACCTCTTTCACCTTCTTGGCCATGACCTTCCCCACCTCTATTACCTCCATCACCCTGATCAACTCCTGCCTCCACCTTGGTTTCACCACCAATTCATCCACCACCTTCTTCACCATCTCTGTCATCTCCACCCCAACCTCTACCACCCAACCCTAACCACCACCACCCAACCATAACCTCCACCACCATCTCTACTACTTCCACCTCCACTACTTCTACCACCATCTTTTCCACCCCTCCACCACCCCTAGCTCCACCTCTATCACTTGTCCCACCTCCATAACCTCCTAGGCTACCTCCTCCATCCCCCCTCTACATCCTTTGCCTCCACCTCCACCTCTATCTCCAGCACCATCTCCTCCCCCTGCATCTTCACACTCACCACCCCTTCTGCCACAGCTTCCATCACCACAAGTATTTCTTCTCTTCAAGAATCATCTTCCTCAAATACATTTGGGGAATATAACAGAAACTGATTTCACCATCTTTTCTGCTTCTTCACTGTCCCTTGCCTTCTCTCCTGCTTCTGCCACTTTTCTTCTCCACATCTCTGCATTTCACAGATTATCTTTATGCTGATCACCCCCTTCTCCCATTACAAACCTAGCAGAGATTCTGCTTTTAATACATGTTTAGAAGTGAACTTGGTTTGCAAGACTTCCCTAGAAGTTGTGGGAGCTTGGAGCTAAGGTCAGAGGAGGCAGAGTAAATAAAGCACATCCTCCCTGTCCTCTAGCCCTGGAACCTATATTCTATGCAAAAACGTAGACCACAAGCTATTTCACCCACTGAAAATACATTAGTCAAGGTAAAACACCTAGAAACAAAATATAGCATAAATTGGGCATGCTTCCTGCTCCAGAGATAAAACTGAAGTCGGAACTACAAGTGTAAAAGGCCCATCCATTCCCTAATGATTGTGTTCCTTCTGTCACTGATGCATGACTATCACAGCAGAAGAAAATATGTAGCCTTAAGTTGCGTGTGTTTAGGATGTTGGAGACAACACAGTCAGGATTCAAGGTTTAATGAGTATAAATACACAACACAAAGAAAATGCATCATAAAAATACAACTCAGCAGATCCTCTGTCTCCCTTACAGAGACTTTGATAGAAAGGCATGGGGATTTTCAGGTGTTACAGTGGCCACCAGAGGGAAGTAAGTTTGAAGGATGAGTCAAACCACAGATCTATGGAACACCCTGGAACACAAAGAGAAAACAAGAAAATCCATAAAAGTCCCTGGAACTACTAGTTCCAATGCCACCAAATTGGCTCAGAACTCTTACTGCACTTTTGAATCTTATCATTTTAAAAAGATAAAGAAATAAAGACATGGACTTTTCAAACAAATGCAAAGCTTTAGACACTGAATCTCTACACCCAGACTTGAGAACATTCCGAATAATAAGTCAGTTTTGGCCCCAATTCCTACATTTTACCCTTTCACAGGGTGAGACAAAGAATGAATATAGAAAAGAGAAAGTTTCTATTGTCGTAACAATCATCAACATAGAATGCCATGCTGAAAGTAATAACTTTGCTATGGATGCAATCAAGGTATATATGGGGGAAAATCTTGTTCTCAAGGAAATTCCAGGTATTTTTCATCAATTCTCATCCGGTGACAATGACAAGAAAAACATTTTTTTGTGTTAAGGTTCCAGGTCAAGTAAAATCCTTTAAGAGGGGCCTGCCCACAACACGCCACCAAAAACAGCACACCTCACCTTCCAACTCTCCTTTCCTGTCCTCTTGCCCAGCTTCATTTTTCCTATTCATTTTTCTTATCTATTTATCTCACCCTGAGTTATTTTTCCTTCTTATCACCACCCAACACTACATGTATTTGTTCATCTACTTATCAACTCCTCTCACTAGAATATAAACTTTATAAGAGCTGTGACCTCTTCTTGAGCATCAATTTTTGTTCATCCACAGCTGTATCTCCCCCAGTGCTTAAGATGGTGCTTGGCACAAAACATTTATATTTTTCAGTGAAAAAAATCTATAGGCTAATTAAAGAAATGATGTCTCTAAATAATACAAACAACTGATAGCACAAGTACAAAATTATCACTGAAAACAACATTACATTTTTGTGCATTTTCTCAGTTTCAATGCTTCCAGGCAAAGGAAGTCAAAGGAAGTCTGTGGCTCCGTGTTTGTTTTTTAGTCTTTCGTTCTATTCTACTTCTAAGTCTATGAAAATGGATCCTGTTCTTTCAGCCTGCCCTTTAGCTTGGCTCTTTTCCCCTGAAGGAGAATAAGGACAGGGAGAGAGACCAGGAGAGGAAAAAAATGGCATAAGGGACTATCAAACATATTGGAGGGCAAAATTTAGTCTAGAATGAGGGGCCTGCCTCCACTCCCTGCCTCTTGTTTAACTTAAAAATGTATCTTCCAGGATAATAAGATGAGACAGGGAGAGATTTGGGGGGAAATCTATGCTTGACAAAGGAGCCCACCTTTCTATCTATAAGGCTTTGGAATGACCCCGTCTATAGTTCAGGAGTAGAAATAACCTTTATGAAGATAGGTAATTGTGTTTGAAGACTATTAAATGGGAAATTATTTGTGTTAGAATGTAAATACAGTACACAGGAAGTAAGAATACATGGCATCTCTGTTTACTTGCTTAGGTGATGAGTAAAGAAGATACTGGCTGCAAAAGCCTGACCTTCAATCCTGAGTGGGAGATTTGGGTGTAGAGGAGCTTGATGTGTGATACTGAAGTTATCTGTCAAGTTAGGAAGCCCAGGGGACAGGGAACATGGCCCCACAGTCCAAATAAACACTAGTCTTTATCAAGTACTTATTAAGTTCTAAGTGATTTTACAGGGTTAATTCATTCCATTCTCAACAACGGATCTATGAGGTAATGTTGTCAGCCCTATTTCACTGATAAGAAAACTAAGGCTAAGAGATGTTAAATCCCTTGTCCAAGACCACATGACCAGCAGGAAATGAAGCTGGTCTTCGAACCTTGACAGTCTGATTCTGACGCCAGCACCTCTGTGCTTAGTCCCTGCTCTCTGAAGAGATGCTCCGCTCACACAGGATGGCAGCTCTAACTGCTGGGGCCTGTTTATTTTAGCTCTACACATCTTACCTACACACAAGGAGTAGATAAAAGTTTCACCAAGAAGGCAGCCCACGAAGGATCAAAGATGTAGACAGCCTCCACCAGCCACCTGGAAGATCTGTGAAGAGCCCCCTACCATGCTGCCCTCCTCCTGCCAACACCTCTTTCAGGCTCACATGGGGCCTCCCCTCTTCCTTCCCTTCCCTGGAGTTCTCCTGTTTAGAGCAAAAGGAGGAGGTAGGGAGAAGGTGTAGGAAGTAGAATTAACCATAAGCCCTTTAGAGAGCCACAGGCTATCTCTTCTTACCTGTCAATTACCCCTGACTAGCCTCAGATGAAAAACAAGTTCAAAGTTATTCATTGAGATGCTGAAATTCTTTTCAAAACAAATATGTAGGATTGACAAAGAAACAAGTAGTACCAGAAACATTTATGGTTTACTTCATGCTTTCCCTTTACACATGGAAAAAAAAATTTAGGAAGATATTCCCATTCTTAGTGTCATATTCAGACAAGATGGTCCTTGTGCTACAGGTTTTTCGTTTGTTTGTTTGTTTTTCTTTGAGACGAGTCTTGCTCTGTCACCTGGCTGGAGTATAGTGGCATGATCTCGGCTCACTACAACCTCCAAAGCGATTTCCCTGCCTCAGCCTCCTGAGTAGCTGAGACTACAGGTGCACGTCACCATGCTCAGCTAATTTTTTGTATTTAGTAGAGACAGGGTTTCACCATGGCCAGGATGGTCTTGATCTCTTGACCTCATGATCTGCCTGCCTTGGCCTCTCAAAGTGCTGGAATTACAGGTGTGAACCAGTGCACCTGGCCTGTGCTATAGCTTTATAAAACATAGTTCTTTCTATTCATGTTCAGAGAGCCATTTCTCTCAAAGTGTAACCATAGCAAGAGCAAGCGCTGAGCTGGGAAGAATTTCACCCTCAACTGCCAACCGAGCCTAGCACTTCCTTCCAACCCTTCACTTTTTAAATACAAAAATCAGTTTGGAAGAAAATTTATATCAAATTGTACTATATGATGACAAACACTGTGATATGGCATCCATGCCCTCCTTGAGAAATGAAGGATTTACTACTGCATATTATCCCTGTTCGGATTGCCTTGGCTGAAAAGAGCCACCTCATTTAAGCCGATGCACCCTTGCTGGCACAGAGCCCTTTTAATGACTAGTACTAGTGGTAGTAGTGGGGTATAAAGTCCCAGCTTTCCCACCCCAACTCAAGAAAACTCTAAAGGGTATCCCAACTTCAAAACTCCGTAATGTGTCTGCTCTGCAGAGGCTTCATCCCAGCCTAGCTTCTGCCTCTGACCGATCCTGCCAACTTCTCTTCCTTCCCTTCCCTTCTACAAGTGTTGACCCCAAGGGTAATCGCTAATAAACCTCCTACATGCTCATCTCCATCTCTGGGTTGGCTTCCTGGGAAACCCAGCCCATACAGCTATTAAGCTGGAAGCATTCCCTTTGAAAACCAGCACAAGAGAAGGATGCCCTCTAGCTTTTGCCCATTTTAGTATGATATTGGCTGTGGATTTGCCATAAAGAGCTCTTATTATTTTGAGATGCATTCCAGGAGAGAGGATTTCTTTATGTTCAGTTGCTATTCTTTAGTTCATTACAAAGCCTCCTACCTGCTATATTAGAAAATGAATTCACCAGACACTGGACAAAAAGACATATGAAGTGATACAGGCTTCACACTGGAAAAAAAAATTTTTGAATTCATCTTTATATATAAACCTTTGGAAAACTTTTAGCTATAATTTTTAGTTTACCACATTCAGATTATTTATTTAGTTAGCTTTCATTTTCATCATTAATTTCTAGTTTTATTTCACCATAATCAAAGAACATAGCTTAGATGAAGTTGAGCCTTTGAATTTATTAAACTTCCTCTTTTACTAATATTCACACAGGCCTGAAAATAATATATTTTATATGTCTGTTTATCTCTTTTTAAATCTATTCTATATATTTGCGTTTTCTTTTTTTTTTTTTCAGACGGAGTTTCGCTCTTGTTACCCAGGCTGGAGTGCAATGGCGCGATCTCGGCTCACCGCAACCTCCACCTCCTGGGTTCAGGCAATTCTCCTACCTCAGCCTCCTGAGTAGCTGGGATTACAGGCACGCACCACCGTGCCCAGCTAAGTTTTTGTATTTTTAGTAGAGACGGGGTTTCACCATGTTGACCAGGATGGTCTCAATCTCTTGACCTCGTGATCCACCCGCCTCGGCCTCCCAAAGTGCTGGGATTACAGGCTTGAGCCACCGCGCTTGGCTGCGTTTTCATTTTCCAAAAAGATTTATTTTTATTCCAAACATAATTATTGCTTTATCTATTTTTTTCTCTTAAGTCAGTTGTTGCTTTTGATATTTTGAGATTGTACTGTTAGCAGCATATATGTCCATGATTATGGTGTCACATCTTCAAAGTGCAATGTTTCTGGTTGTCCCTTACTAGGTTTTTCACCAAATTCTATCTGCTCTGATATTAACTGCTACCTATGATTTATTTGCTTCATACATAACTGGTGTATTTTTTTCCATTCCTTTTGTTTTTAATGGGTCTATATCCTTTTGTATTTAAAATTTATGATTCTTATAAATATCATCTATCCAGATCTTGGGTCTAAAAAGTCTTTGTGTCTTTTGGTTGTACACATTAACTCACTTGTATCTACTATAATTACTGTTACTTTGACACTTTGCTATCTTATTTAGTGCTATTTGCCATGTTTTTCTTTTCTTTCTTTCTTTTCTCTTTCTTGGTTTTCTTTAAATAGTCTACATTTTATTCTGCTGATTTAAATGTCATAATTCTATAGTTATGGTCGTGGTGGTTGTCCTAACTCATTAACCTATGCTTATATCATGCTCATTTTTCTTAACAATGTCTAACACTGGTCAGGATCCAAGATGGCCGAATAGGAATAGCTCTGGAGTGCAGTTCCCAGCGAGAACAATGCAGAGGGTGAGTGATCACCGCATTTCCAAATGAGTTATCCCTGCCCACAGACCAGGAGATTCCCGGGCTGAAAAGCACCATGAGTTTCCAGCACAGCTGCTTTAGCCGGCACAGCAGGTCTCCACATAAAAACTCATACAAATCTGGGTGGCCATTTCAACTGATGCAGTAATGCATGGGAGACACAGACCCCATTCAACTGAAAAAAAGGAGGCTGAAACAGGGAACCAGGTGATCTGGCTCAGCGGGTTCCACCCACACAAACACCAGCAATCTGAAATGCTCTGGATAGAGAGTTCCACAGTAAACACAGCTGGACCTGGGACGGTCCAGCTATGTGGGGGGGAAGGGCATCCGCCATTACCGAGGCAGTTCACCAATACTAAGGCAGGCCACAATTACTAAGGTAGTCCACCATTACAAAGGCAGTCTGCCATTACTGAGGCAGACTGCCATTACCGAGGCAGTTCTAACTATACCCCTATAAACAAAACTGCAAGGACATTCGCACAGCAGCTGGGCAGAGCCCACAGTAGCTCAGCAACGCATCTGCTGGCAGACTGTGACTAGGCTACCTCCTAGCTGGGCAGGGCATCTCTGAAAAAAGGCAGCAGCATGTCAAGAACTTATAAATAAAGCCCCAACTTTACAGGACAGAGCACCAGGGAAAAAAGGCAGTTATGAGTTTAGCTGCAGCAGATTTAAACATACCTGCCCAGCAGCTCTAAATGAAACAATGGAGCTCACAGCTGAGCACTTAAACTCCTATAAGGGTCAGACTGTCTCCTCAGGCAGCTCCCTGACCCCTGTATATCCAAAGAGACACCTCATTAAGGAGAGCTCAGGCTGACATCTGTCAAGTATCCTTCTGGGACTAAGATAAAAGAAGAAGAAACTGACAGCAACCCTTACAGTTCTGCAGCCACCGCAGGTGATCCCCAGGCAAGCAAGGTCTGGAGTGGCCCTCCAGCAGTCCTACAGCATAGGGGCCTGATTGTTAAAAGGAAAACTAAAAAACATAAAGAAACAACTTCATCATCAACAAAAAGGACATCCACTCAGAGACCCCATCCTAAAGTCACCAACTACAAAGACCAAAGATAGATAAATCCACAAAGATGGAAAGAAGCCAGTGCAAAAAGGATGAAAACACCCAAAACCAGAATACCTCTCCTCCTCCAAGGGATCACAACTCCTCACCAGCAAGGGAACAAAGCTGGATGGAGAATGAGTCTGCTGCATTGACAGAAACAGGCTTCAGAAGGTGGGTAATAACAAACTTCTCTGAGCTAAAAGAACATGTTCTAACCCAAAGCAAAGAAACTAAGAACCTTGAAAAAAAGGTTTGGCAAAATGCTAAAGAAAATAAACAGCTTAGAGAAGAATATAAATGACCTGATGGAGCTGAAAAACACAACACAAGAACTTCGCAAAGCATACATAAGTTTCAATAACCAAATCAACCAAGCAGAAGAAAAGATATCAGATATTGAAGATCAACTCAATAAAATAAAATGAGAAGGCAAGATTCAAGAAAAAAGAGTGAAAGGAAATGAACAAAGTCTCCAAGAAATATGGGATTATGTGAAAAGACCTAAGCTACATTAGATAGGTGTACCAGAATATGATGGAGAGAATGAATCCAGGCTGGAAAACACTCTTCAGGATATTATCCAGGAGAACTTCCCCAACCTAGCAAGGCAGGCCAATATTCAAGTCCAGGAAATACAGAGAACATCACAAAGATATTCCTCAAGAAGAGCAACCCCAAGGCACATAATCGTCAGATTCACCAGGGTTGAAATGAAGGAAAAAATGCTAAGGGCAGCCAGAAAGAAAAGTTGGGTTTCCCCCAACTTCCAAAGGGAAGCCCATCAGACTCACAGTGGATCTCTCAGCCGAACAGAGTGGGGGCCAATTATCAACATCCTTAAAGAAAAGAATTTTCAACCTACAATTTCATATCCAGCCAAACTAAGCTTCATAAGCGAAGGAGAAATAAAATCCTTTACAAACAAGCAATTGCTGACAGATTTCATCACCACCAGGCCTGCCTTAGAAGAGCTCCTGAAAGAAGCACTAAACATAGAAAGGAACAACCAGTACCAGCCACTGCAAAAATGTACCAAATGGTAAAGAGCATCGGCACAATGAAGAAACTGCATCAATTAATGGGCAAAACAACCAGCCAGCATCAAAATGGCAGGATCAAATTCACACATAACAATATTAACCTTAAATGTAAATGGGCTAAATGTCCCAATCAAAAGACACGGACTGGCATAACGGATAAAAAGTCAAAACTCATCGGTGTGCTATATCCAGAAAACCCATCTCACATGCAAGAACCACATATAGTCTCAAAATAAAGGGATGGAGGAAGATTTATCAAGCAAATGGAGAGCAAAAACAAGCAGGAGTTGCAATCCTAGTCTCTGATAAAATAGACGTTAAACCAACAAAGATCAAAAGAGACAAAGAAGGGCATTCTTTTTTTTTTTTTTTTTT
>CAUYOR010069399.1:0-26806 GCA_963573925.1 Callimico goeldii
TTCGCTCTTTCACCCAGGCTGGAGTGCAGTGGCACAATCTCAGCGCTCACTGCAACCTCCACCTCCCAGGTTTAAGCAGTTCCCTGCCTCAGCCTCCTGAGTAGCTGGGATTACAGGCATGTGCCACCACACCTGGCTAATGTTTTGTATTTTCAGTAGCAACAGGATTTCTCCATGTTGGTCAGGCTGGTCTCAAACTCCTGACCTCCGGTGATCCACTCCTTAAAATGTTCGTGCCGTGAATATAAAGATTGAGAAACCATTAATGCTAATTTCCTGATATTAATCATTGAATATTTATTAATTAGTCTGAAACTATGTTACAATAGTTACTAAGTATATACAATGTAGAAACACTGTGCTCCATTGCTAATGGAGTGCACATTGCTAAGTTTCCCTGAAGGATAATCTGGCAATACCCTTCAAAAGCAGAAACCGACATGCCCTTTGATCAAAAATTCCACTTATGCCAGGCGTGGTGGCTCAAGCCTGTAATCCCAGCATTTTGGGAGGCTGAGGCAGGTGGATCATGAGGTCAAGAGATCGAGACCATACTGGTCAACATGGTGAAACCCCGTCTCTACTAAAAATACAAAAAATTAGTTGGGCATGGTGGCACGTGCCTGTAATCCCAGCTACTCAGGAGGCTGAGACAGGAGAATTGCCTGAACCCAGGAGGTGGAGGTTGAGGTGAGCCGAGATCGCGCCATTGCACTCCAGCCTGGGTAACAAGCGAAACTCCGTCTCAAAAAAAAAAAAAAAAAATTCCACTTATAAGTAATTGTCCTACAGAGTTGGTTTCATGTGTGTGAAATGGTTTACATAAAATTGTGTATTCATAGGTCAGGTGGTGGCTCATGCCTGTAATCCCAGCACTTTGGGAGGCTGAGGCAGGTGGATCACAAGGTCAAGAGTTCGAGACCAGCCTAGCCAACATGGTGAAACCCCATCTCTACTAGAAATACAAAACTTAGCTGGGCGTGGTGGCAGGCACCTGTAGTCCTAGCTACTTGGGAGGCTGAGGCAGGATAATCGTTTGAACCTGGGAGGCAGAGGTTACAGTAAGCCAAGATCTCACCACTGCACTCCAGCCTGGGCAAGAGATCAAGACTCCATCTCAAAAAAAAAAAATTGTGTATTCCTTGTAAGGGCAGTGGGTTAGGCACAGTGATTCACACCTATAATTCCAGCACTTTGGGAGACCAAGGCGGGCAGATCACTTCAGCTCAGAAGTTCCAGACCAGCCTGGGTAACATGGTGAAACCCTATCTCTACTAAAAATTCAAAAAGTTACCAGGCATGGTGGTGCATACCTGTTATCCCAGTTATTCTTGAGAGTGAGGCAGGAGAATCGTTTCGACCTGGGAGGTAGAGATTGCAGTGAGCCAAGATCACACCACTGCCCTCTAGCCTCGATGACAGACTGAGACTCTAGCTCAAAAAAGAAAAAAAAAAAAGGCATTGTAAGGGCAGAGTTTGGAAACAATATGTATGGCAATAATGGGATGGTTTTAGGTAAATTATGATATACTTTTAAAATATAGTAAAATGGAAATAATAGACTCCTATAAATGTGCTTTTCTGGAAAGAATCCCAAGAGTAGGGTTATTATTAACAGAAAAATGTAAAGCATAGACCATTCGGTACAATATGCCCTTATTTGTGTGGGGGAAAATGTATATGTGTATGTATGTGTATATATGCATTTATTATATTATGCACATATACACATATATTTGTATATTTTGTATGCACATAAATACATATATTTGTATATTTTGTATGCACATATATACATATATTTATGTATTTTGTATGCACTTATATACATATATTTGTATACTTCTGTATATGTGTATAAACATATATTTCTATACACTCGTATATATGTATTTGTAAACGAATAGAATAGCTCTCTAATGATGCCTAGAAGTTGAGAAAATTTTTGACCTCAGTAACTGAGTTGCTGGGAGAGAGAGGGTAAGGGAGACTTAGCTCAGTATTCCACTTTGTGTTTTGTGCAAAATACAAGTATTCCTATCTTTTTTTTCTTTTTTGAGACAGAGTCTCACTCTGTTGCCCCAGCTGGAGTGCAGTGGCACAATCTCAGCTCACTGCAACCTCTGCCTCCCAGGTTCAAGCAGTTCTCCCGCTTCAGCCTTCTGAATAGCTGGGATTACAGGCATGTGCCACCACCATGCCCAGCTAATTTTTGTATTTTTAGTAGAGATGGGGTTTCACCATGTTGGTCAGGCTGGTCTTGAACTCCTGACCTCATAATCCACCCACCTCGGCCTCCCAAAGTGCTGGGATTTCAGGTGTGAGCCACTGCACCCAGCCAAGTATTCCTATCTTTAAAAAATTAATTAATAAAAAAATAAACACTATGCAGAATGTTAGAGAGCCAATATGAAATCAATAGAAAAGAGTGAACATTTGTTAATAACATGAGTGCAAGCAGATGGAGAAGGAACTTGTACTGAACAATTCTCCAAATATAGAAATAATTTGATTTTTTTTCTCCAAAGGCAGAAGAACAAGGGGCAGGAAGCTGGAGAAAGTTAGACTAATATGGCATGTTCAGAAATCTGTTTCCAGCTTAAAGGTTATCTTTTTATAGGGTGAGGATTACCACGTGATCCATTTTTCTTTTTCAAAACTAAGGTAAAGTAGTTAGTTTTATGATATATAAATTATACCTCAATTAAAAAAATAAATTAACTTTTAATAAGTTAAGGATCATGGTACATTCTTACTGTGAAGTACTATTTAGCAATAAAATAAAAGAAAGATTTTGGGTTTTTTGGGGGGATGGAGTCTTGCTCTGTCACCCATGCTGGAGTGCAGTAGTGTGCTCTCAGCTCACTGCAACCTCTGCCTCCCAGGTTCAAGTGATTCTCCCACCTCAGCCTCCCAAGTAGCTGGGAGTACAAGTTTGTGCCACCATGCCCAGCTAATTTTTGTATTTTTTGTAGAGACAGGGCTTCACCACGCTGACCAGGCTGGTCTCAAACTCCCAACCACAAGTGATCCCCTGCCTCACCTCCCAAAGTTCTGGGATTATAGGCATGAGCCACCATGCTCAGCCAGAAAGTATTGATACATGCAACAACTTGGACAAATCACGAAGGCATTATGCTAATTGAAAGAAGCCAGTCTTCAAGATTAGAGGCTGTAAGATTCCAATTACATGGCATTCTCAAAGAGAAAACTATAGTAAGGAAGAACAGATTAGTGATTTCCAGGAGCTTGAGTATAAAGCGGTAACAGGAGGGAGTTTTTAGAGAGTGATGGAATTGTTCTGTATCCTTACCATGGTGATCTGCTGGGTGTGGTGGCTAATGCCTGTAATACCAACACTTTTGGAGGCTGAGATGGGCAGATCACTTGAGGTCAGGAGTTCAAGACCAGCCTGGCCAACATGGTGAAACCCCATCTCTACTAAAAACACAAAAACTTAGCCTGGCATGGTGACATATGCCTGTAATTCCACCTACTGGGGAGGCTGAGGCAGAAGAATTGCTTGAAACCGGGAGGAAGAGGTTGCAGTGAGCCAAGATCGTGGTATGGTACTCCAGCCTGGCAACAGAGACCCTGTTTCAAAATAAATAAATAAATAAAAACGTAAGAATAAAAATTATTATATAACAATTTTTAAAATAACAAGTTTTAAAAGCAAACAAAAAACCCAAAATAGAGTTATATCAACAATACTTTGCTTGTGATTTGTGTCAGGCCTCCATGTGCAAGCGCAGACCCAGAAAGTCTAAAGTCCTGCCTGCCTGGGCTGATCACCCCCCTCCACTGAGTTCACTGTTATCCCTGATCCCCCTGCAAAGCTTCCTGTGCCCGCCCCCCACATAAGCTTCCCCTCACCTCATCCTGCCATCTTAACTGTTATTATGATTATGTGAATACTCCTCACCCCACCCTATCCTACCTACTCTTACCCCACCCGCCACTGTAACTGAACTTATGGTAATGGATACTCCTTGCTCCTAGCCCCACCACTGTAACTGATCTTACTCTGTAACTTTCCACCTACCCACCCCAAACCTATAAAACCATCTCCTATCCCACTGCCTTTTGCTAACACCTTTTTCGGCCCTAGACCACCTGCACCCAGATGAATAAAAAGCCATGTTGCTCACACTAAGCCTGTTTGGGGAGTCTCTTCATTCAAAGCACGAGTTTTTAACAATTTGATTTTGTGGCCATAATTATCCTGTTCTCTTTCAACACAATAACCCTAACCCACTCCCTACTTCTTTCAGAAAGAGTGAGGGAGTAATTCTAGCTTATTTTTACAAGAAAACAGTGTCTACAGACAGTAAGTACTCTTCCATGTGGCAGCACAAGCCAATTAGACTTCGGTGGATGGGTCATGACATACCCTGCAACATGCTTTTACAGTTCATTGTCATTGTCCTAGGTGCTGGTGTGAGGATGATTCAGCAGAAGTGGAGAACCAAAGATTCTAGGGCAGCATCAAAACTGGGAAAGCAATTACAGCAGAAGTTTCCTTCCCCATGGTAGCTCAGCAACTTCATGTCTCTCCAAGGCAGAGAGGAAAATCAGGTCTAACAGGCCTTCCTGGAGGCTAGCTGTGAAATACCAGAAGCCATCTTTGTTCCTGGTGATGACACTAAATAAGTATTTGTTGATATGAGGTATTACACATCTGTTCTCCCACATCTCAGCTAAACTGCCAAAAGTTAACCCTTTCTGGAGACACATAATGGAGCAGTACACCCAGTTCTCATTCATTTATTTCTGTTGCCGATATTCCTGCATAGATATTTATTTTATGCATTTATTCCAGATAAACCTAGAAAAAGCCACTTGTCATAGGACAAGATGAGCTGATGATTTGAATCGTTCCCCCACTGAGGAAGAAACCGTCCTGTGGAAAAAAACTGTATAAAGTACTTCCTGAAGAACGGTAGGGCTCTGGAATCATAAGTCTTGAATTTGAATCCCAGCTCTGAAATGTATCAGCTGTGTACCCTTAGGTGAGTAACTGAACTTCTATGGCTTCAGATCCCTCTCTGTTTCTTTTCTCTTTTTTTTTTTTTCCTTTCTTTCTTTTCTTTTCTTTTTTTTTTTTTTTTTTTTTGAGATGGAGTATCGCCCTGTCGTTCAGGCTATAATGCAGTGGCATATTCTCATCTCACTGCAACCTTTGCCCCTCAGGTTCAAGGGATTCTCATGCCTCAGCCTCTCAAGTAGCTGGGACTACAGGTGTCCACTACCATGTATGGCTAATTTTTGTATTGTAGAGATGGGGTTTCACCATGTTGGCCAGGCTGGCCTCAAACTCGTGACCTCAGGTGATCCACCTGTTTTGGCCTCCCGAAGTGCTGGGATTATAGGCATGAGCCACTGCAACTGGTTCTCTCTGTTAATTGTAGATGCTGAAAGGAACCCAGTGAACTAGTGATAATACTATAATTCTTCTAGTACCAGGTCTGATGTTTAATACATATTCAGAAAGTAACAGCTATTTTCATATGACAGATAATTAATGCCAATTTTATGTATCTGAACATGAGGATGTGGGGGGTTACAGGAAGTTATTTAAATCCTTTTGGTGCCCAGTTGCTTTACTCTGCCTACGGTAACCTACATACCTTTGGGGAACTCTCTCTGCTTCTTTGCTAGGCCGTGGTTTCGTTCTCTTGGATCCTTTGATAATCTGCCTATCAATCTTGTAAACTGTTTATTGCAGAGATGTTAATGACAGATAATTAAGAAGTGTTTCAGGCTGTGACCAGCTTGGGGCCATTCAGCAGCCTCAGATAATGCATCTTTTGGCACAGGTTAGCCTGGCAGCCTGGGTTGTGGTCCCTGCGTGAGTCGGCCCCTTGCACTAGAGGATGGTTAGGTAGGTGGTTGGGGCTGCCTTTCTCATACTCCAGGGTCTTTGTTCATATTTATAACTTCTACATTTCTGCTTCCCTTTCTTACTTCTCCCTTCCTTTCCATAACAGAGTGGAATAGAGCTCATTAAAGCTTTATAGGGGTTGTACCAATAGAGAACTTTAGTTCTGGAGAAGAATCATCAATAAAGATCGACTGTGTGCTCTGGGTTACTTTAGGCAGCCACTGTTTCCATTGGTGTTTAATATTTATTAGTTTCTCATAATCTTTCAGCTGCTATCTTGTGATTGTTAGGAAGACTGGGGAAAATGTTCTATGGATACTTATTTTCTACCACATAATATATTTACTATATCACTGGAAAGTTTGAGTTTTGTGTTTCTTATATAAATTATGCATAATAAAAATCATCGCTACTGCTTTCAGGCCAGATATATTTTTATTGCACAACAATGTATTATGTACAAGAATATCACAAGAGTTGGAAATGTTAGTCCTGGAAGAGTTTGACACAACTCAATGATAAGACCGTATGAAAAATGGAGCTGTCAATAAAAAAGAATCCATAAGTCCACAGAACCTAGGAATATGTTATGTTGCATAGTGATGTAGTTTGGATGCCTGTACCCTCCAAATCTCATATTGAAATGTATTCTCCAATGTTGGAGGTAGGGTTTGGTGGAAGGTGTTTGAGTTATGGGGGTAAATTCCTTGTGAATGGCTTGGTACCCGCCCCAGGGTAATAAGTGGGCTCTCATTCTGGTAGTTCCTTCGAGAGCTGGTTGTTTTAAAGAGCCTGCCACTTCCCGTTCTTCTTTTGCTGCCTCTCTCTTGCCATGTGACACTCCTGCTCCCCTTTACCTTCTGCTATAATTAGAAGCTTCCTGAGGCCCTCACCAGAAACCAGTGCCCACACCATGCTTCATGTACAACCTGCAGAGTCAAAATAAACCTCTTTTCTTTATAAATTCACCAGTCTCAGGTATTCCTTTATCGCAATGCAAATGGACTAACACACATAGCAAGGAGGAATTAGGGTTGGACATGGAATTAAGGTTCCTAATGAGATGACTTTAAGATGAGGAGATTATCCTGGATTATCTGCAGGGGCCCAGTGTAATCACAAGGATCCTTTTAGTAGAGGAGGGAGCCCAAAGAATAAGGCAGAGAGTTGAAAATGACAGCTGCTGTCTTTGGAAATAGAGGAAAGGAACTACAAGCTAAGGAATGCAGAAATTGGAAAAGAAAAAAGCAGAATAAAACAGATTCTCCCCCAGAGCCTCCAAAAGGAATGTAGTCCTGCCAACACCTTGATTTTAGCTCAGTGAGACCGAATTCAAGCTTCTGACCTTCAGAACTATAGGGCAATACATTTGTGTTGGTTTATGTCACTAAATTTGTGCTAATTTGTTGCAGTAGCAACAGGAAACTAGTACACTACTGCTGAGGGCTTACGTCAACAAAGACAATATTGATGTGAAAATGCCTGTAATATAATTGCAAAGACAAATACCAAGTGCCTCGTGGACAAGGAAAGAAGAGCCTTCTGCCATGTAGAGTTCAGATGTTGCTTGATGATGTAGTTTACATAGGAAATTATATACGTAACAAGTATCTAATATGTATAGCAACCCCATGAGGTAGTGACTATCTCTAATTTATAGAGAAAGAAAGAGATAAGAGAAGTTGCACAGTGACCTACAGCTAGTTAACTGAAATAACTAAGATATATAACATGCATTGACTGTATCCAGAGCCTGTTGTTTCAGCCACTGGGCAATTTTGCCTCTTGCTTCAGTGGTCAAGGGGATGTGAGTGGGTCATCAACAGTATCTACTAAATACTTCATATCAACATGTCCCAAACTGACTTCATGACCTTAACATCCAAGTCTGCTCTTCTCCTGGGTTTCCTGTCTCACTAAATGATCTCTCTGCCAACCCAGAACCTTAAGCCTTTTCAGTATTATGCTAGATTCCTCCCTTTCCTACAGCATCCATATCATGTCTGTCACCAAATCTTGTCCATTCCACCTTCTAAACTTTTCTCAAATCCACCCAGTCTGTGCTTTCTACCACCAATACATGATCTCAGGCTACCATCACCTCTCACCTGGATGCCTCCATAGCCCCCTCATTGGTCTTTCCAACTCCTGTCTCCAGACTTTGTCTCTTCTGATCCATTTGCAACCGAACAATCAGAGTGGTCTTCAGAAACATACATTTGACTATGTGTCCTCTCTGCTAAACACCATTCAATGACTTTCCCTGAGGACTTTCCCTGAAGCCACAAATCCTAACAGGGTTTTCTAGACACTCCAGGACCTTGCACTTGCTTACTCCTTTAACTTCATGCCTTATTCCTTGTCTATTCAACAATTCCCTAAAAAAAGTGTCTTTCTCCTCACCTACACACATACTTTCTATTCTCGGTCCTTGAAATATGCCATGCTCTCTCCACTCTCAGGGCTCTTGCTCACCCTCTTTTCCTCTCGTTATGACTTACTATCCCTGAGATCAAAATAACTGGTCACTTCTTTAAGAAAGTCTTCTCTAATCTCTCTTTCTATAAGATTCCCACAGCACCTGGTATGTCCTTATCATGGTATTTCTCACCTTGAAGTGCAAGCTGTTTACCTGTCTAGATCCACTTCCCTCCTCCATAACTGAGAGCTCTGTTATGTAAGGATTATATCTGACTTGATCATTGTTGTATCATCGGTACACAATACTACACCTATTGAACAGATAAATACCATTGTTCACTGAGTGAAGGGAAAACATTCTTCTATATCCTATGGCACAAGCAATAAACATGTAAATCTGGCTGTCTGTTGACTCTTTCCCAAATGCCTGAAATCTGAGAGTTCAAAGCAGTATTTTTCTTTAAACACTACATAGCAAAGAAAGACCTCTCTTTGAAGTCAGCTTAAGAAACCCGGGGCCAGGAGAAAGTGTGGTATCAATAGGCCTACCTCCCACCTGCTGCTGGAGGAATTTATCTCAACTCTGAAGAGTATCCAAGAAGATGTGTTTCCCGGAAAATCAAACCAATGATCTTTCCAGAGCCCCGACTTTTAGTAACCCAGTACAATCGGTCTATTCATCTTTCTGGTAATGATTTCTTTCTCCCTCAAAGCACTCAATTCATTTTCCATCACTGACATGTAATCCAGAAATAATAGAGGTTAGTCTAGTATAACTCATATCCAAAACGGGAAAGTGCCAACACCCTGAAAGAAAAGCTCTGAATTAACTATTCCCCAAAATAATTCTCAGCAAATCTGGGGGATGTGAAAAGGCCTACTCAGTTGTCAGTGGTACTTCTTCTTGCGGTTTACTATAAATGTGGCTCCCTGAGAGAAAGAGGGAGGTTTGAAAATGCTGCTCTGGCACAGCCCTTGCAATTACATCCCAGGGTTAAATTGGAAAATTGTTTCTAGTTCTTTTTTCTAACAAAGTCTTACTCAGAGGTACTAACACTTGAATTGGTCTTTAAGAATTCTCAAAACAAAACAAAAAAAGGGCTGGGTTTTGTGGCTCGTGCCTGTAATCCCAGCACTTCGGGAGGCCGAGGTGGGTGGTTGACCTGAGGCCAATGAGTTCAAGACCAGCTTGGCCAACATAGTGAAACCCCGTCTCTACAAAAATACAAAAATTAGCGAGGCACGATGGCTGATGCGTGTAATCCCAGCTATTCAGGAGGCTGAGGTGGGAAAGTTGCTTGAACCCAGGAAGTGGAGGTTGCAGTGAGCAGAGATTGCACCACTGCATTCCAGCCTGGGCAACAGAGCGAGACTCTGTCCCAAAAAAAAAAAAAAAAAAAAAAAAAAAAAATTAAAATTCCATTGTGCGGCAACTCACAGTCAAAGCACATGATCAGACCCCCCAGTGAACATGTACCAGGAGTGAGAAGTAAATCTTTGTTGTTTTGGTCATTAGGATTTGGGGGTTCTTGTTTCTATAGAAGAAAAATAATTTCCTATCAATCCCTTGAGTTCAAAGAGACTTTGGAAGTAAACATAAGAATCAGGCAGCCGGGCATGGTGGCATATGCCTGTAGTCCCAGTTATTCAGGAGGCTGAGGCTGGAGGATCTCTTGAGTCCAGGAGTTCTGGGCTGTAGTATGCTATGCCGATCGGGTGTCTGCACTAAGTTTGGCATAAATATGGTGACCTTCTAGGAGCAGGGGACCACCAGGTTGCCTAAGGAGGGGTGAACCGGCTCAGGTTGGAAATGGAGCAGGTCAAAACTCCCGTGCTGATCAGTAGTGGGATCGCACCTTTGAATAGCCACTGCACTCCAGCCTGGGCAACATAGCGAGACACTGTCTCTATTAAAAAAAAAAAAAAAGAAGAATCAGGCAGCTTGGAGAAAAAAGAAAGCCCATTTCTATTAGTGTAAGGGCTAGTTTGGAGAATAAAGCATAGACATTAGACAAAATTGGGTTCCATAATAACTTTCCTCTGAATTGATCCTACCCATCCCAAACTTTAGGTCTCTCCACTGTAGGGCCAGATCCTGATATAAAAAGCATTTTACCTTATGGAGACTCAGAAGGAGGGGTTCTTGAGGAGAGGCAGGACAGAGAAACAGAACAGCAAAGGGACTCAGCAGAGCGCACTCAGTTCCTTCTCTCCACTCTCCACTCAGACAGGGCACTCCTCCCAGGCAGTATTCTCACACTTTCCCTTCCTGAGAAGAGGCACTTCTTTCCCTGTGTGGAAAAACTCATAATTGAAACAATGGAAAGTTGATCCAATAAAGCCTAAGAGTAAAGTGGGAGGAACATGCAAGGCCTTCTCTCACCTTAAATTACTTTTGAATTCATAGTTACTAAAATTATGCAGTGTGACATCTGTCTTAGGATGTGGGTAGTTCAAAGCCATCTATCTTCAGGGAAAGCAGGATCCTGTACTGTTTCTGAAGCTGTGAGAAGCTGGATCAAATAAAACCATAACTGGGTAATAATAGCTTTATCTGTCTGTGCACAGTGGCTCACACCTGTAATCCCAGCACTTTGGGAGGCCAAAGCAGGCAGATCACCTAAGGTCAGGAATTCGAGACCAGCCTAGCCAACATGGTGAAACCCCATTTCTACTAAAAATACAAAAATTTGCCAGGCATGGTGGTGCAACACTGTAATCCCAGCTACTTGGGAGACTGAGGCACAAGAATCACTTGAACATGAGAGGTGGAGGTCGCAATGAGCTAAGATCGTACCATTGCACTCCAGCCTGAGCAACAGAGCAAGACTACATAACTCCCTCCCCGGAAACAAAAAAAAAAAAAAAAGCTTTATCTGAGCTCTAAGAACAGATCTGAAGTGGGGAAAGTCCTTAAAAGACAACCTGGATAGAGGGATATGAGAGGGAAAGACACAGTCCTATCATTTTGGCTTATTGAAAGAAGGCCCTGCACCTGATGACAGGGGTACCAGCCTCGGGTGTTGTGGTAGCAGATGATAGAAGCACATCCTCCCCTCATCTGCTTTCCTCAGCAGCTGCCTCCTTCATTTGCCAAATGAAGTTCAACATGATGCATTGAAATCCAAGATTTTCTTATAGGTTTCATTAGAGAAGTAGTATGGAATTTGGCTTTAAGTTAATGACAAATAAGTGTATTGCTGAGGAATAGGGCATGAGTGATGCTGAGCAGTTTTAAGCAAGAGAAGAAGCATCATGCAGTAACGCCTTGGAAAAAACAACCAACTCATCCTATGATTGTCATGTGGAATTTATCAATTGAGTAACAGACATGTGTTTGACTTCCAAAGCCATAAAATGTCTTTGGCCTCTGTCAATTATAAAACTCTCTCTCTCTCTCTTTTTCTCTCTTTGTTATATAGTCAGGATAGATAGATAGATAGATGATAGATAGATAGATAGATAGATAGATAGATAGATAGATAGATAATAGAGATAGGAAGGGAGGAAGAAAAAGGGGGAGTCTTTTAAAAAAATATTTATAAGCTATATAACAAGTTGAGTCATTTTTGGTCAAATGTCTTTTATGTGCAACAGCTAAGAAACCACAAGCTCATCACGTGAAGACGAAGAGTTTGGCATCTCACCCTAAATTGTAATTATCTTCTTTGCATGAATCTGGAGAAAAGGTCTTCATCTTAGTTTATTTTTATAAAACCGTCTGGTTCTGCTGATGGCAAGACGTCACTTGGATGAGCTACACAGAAACTAAGGAACTGTCAGGGTAGGTCTGCATCATTGGTATTGCTATTGAAATGTCATTTCTTTTGCATAAAGCTTTCCTGCTACTATTTGTTCACTTCCTTTATAGTTTCTTATATAGAATGTAGGAGCCTGAATACAATTTCTGGAAAAGTGTATTTTAGACCTATTTTCTCTTTCTTTTTGCAGGGGAGTGAGATGGGAAGGGGCTGGATCTCACTTTGTCACCCAGGCTAGAGTGTAGTGACACCATCACAGGTCACTGCAGCCTTGGCCGCTTGGGCCCCACCTCAGCCTCCTGAGTAGCTGGGACTACAGGCATGCACCACCATGTCTGGCTAATTATTTACATTTTTGCTGAGATGAGATCTCCCTGTATTAGCTAGATTTGTACCTATTTTCTGATGGCCATTTTTACTGAGGTTCTCCAGACTCAAAACATTAATGTATCTCATTGTAAGAGAAAATAGGTATTTTCAAAAACATTGGTAACTGATTATGAATGGATGTTACATATTCCCTGTGGAATACAAGTAATTTAGTTTTGATGGATAAAATGACAATCCTTTAATATTATATTGCTTATTCTGATAGATCGGATTTGAGGTTGGGTATAGTTTATAAATTTTATTAAATGGATATTTCAGAGAGCTATGATTAAGATTCTAGGAAATTTTTTAGCCAGGGAAGCACATAGAATCTTGAAAGTCTTCATCACTCATGAATACTTTTTAACAATAATTTTAATTTCAGGTTCAAATTTATGATTTATTTAATCTCTGTTTGTTGGCAGGCATTCTATTTATATTATATATTTTTTTCTTTTTCTTTTTCCTCCTGGCTTGTCTTCAATATGATATACTATAAATTTTGCTGTAAATTTCCATCATGGTTCTAATATTTGGGTGAGACAGAATGTCACCAATGGAGAATGTTTTCTGGTGCTTTTAAACCTGAATCATGATTTATTATAATGAATTGTTTCTGGACTCTGATCACTCTTCCAAGGTGAGTAAAGGCAGCATTGTGCCCCAGGATACCAGGGGGAAAGATAGGAGTCTATTTCCTATGGCAGAAAAGACTGTAATCACTTCTACCTGCTGTGGCCTGTTGGTTACAAGAATCAATACAAACAGCTTCTCTCCACGGTTCATTTGCTTTATCGGTGGCCCTCAGGTGAGCAATCATCTCAATTTGCCTGGCACTGTGGGGATTCCCCAGAGGGACTTTGGACTTGTTTTCCCACTTTTTTTGTTTTCAATTTTAGAAATCTTATTGGTTTGCAGTGATACCTCATTGTGGTTTTGATTTGTATTTCCCTGATGATTGTTGATGTTGAGCATCCTTTTACATGCTTGCTGACCACTTGTATATCTTTTTTGGATAAATGTGTATTCAAGCTGTCTTCATTATAGCTAAATAAAATCAAACAAAACCCCAAATCCCTCACTTCACATAAGGTGAAGTAAGTTTCCAGCTGCAGAGTGGATGAACTTTTAGGTTGCCTGAGCATCCCCTTTTCTGATACATCTGAGATAAATTAATCTTCTGATGACAGCACAGTTGTCATGGGACTAATCTCAGGTCCAGGTGTTGTGGGGTGAGGTGATAAACAGATCCAGAATGCTTCACCTAGCAACTCCACTCAACTTTTGTAATAGGTTGGATTTTGAGTTCCTGCAGAACAGGTAAGATGCCAGTCAACTTGGCCCTTGGTCCTTCTCTCATGGGTCAATTCAAGCATGTAGTACAATTATTCTCCAAGTGGCTAGTCAGCAAGAGGGGATAGATGAGGTCAGCTACAGACAGGACAGCAGAAAGCAAGAAAAGCCTATTGTCTGTCATCATAATCTTAGTTGGCTGCATTTGAAGCTGGTAGGAATAGAGACCACTGACTGCCCTAGAGGGGGCAGTGCTTTAAGACATTTTTGTTCAATCACTTTATTGGCTTAGTAGAAAACATTATGGAATACCAAGTTAAAAGTTCAGTCTTCTTCCTTCCTTCCTTCCTTCCTTCCTTCCTTCCTTCCTTCCTTCCTTCCTTCCTTCCTTCCTCCCTCTTTCGCTCCCTCCCTCCCTCCCTCCCTCCTTTCTTCCTCTTCTTCTTCTTCTTCTTCTTCTTCTTCTTCTTCTTCTTCTTCTTCTTCTTCTTCTTCTTCTTCTTCTTTCTTCTTCTTCCTCCTCCTCTTTTGCATCTGGATATTCAATTTTCCCAACTCCATTTGTTCTTTCCTTGTTGAGTGGTCTCAGCACCCTTGTTGAAAAATATTTCACCATATACACAAGGGTTATTTCTGGACTGTCTATTCTATTCCATTAGTCTACATATCAATCTTTTAACAGCACCATTCTGTTTTGATTGCTGTAGCTATATAATATGTTTTGAAAACAGGAAGTATGGGTCTTCCAACTGTTTTTTTTTTTTTTTTTGGAAATTGTTTTGGCTTTCTGGATCGCTTGAGATTTCATCAATATTAGGGTGAATATTTCTATTCCTGTGAAAACTGCTCTTGGATTTTGATAGGCATTGCTCTGAATCTATAGATCACTTTGGGTAATACGAACATCTTAATGATATTAAGTATTCCAAAGCATGATCACAGATGTCTTTCTCTTCATTTGTGTCTGCTTTAATATCTTTCAACATTGATTTGTTTTCAGTATACAAACGTTTGATCTCCTTGGCTAGTTAATTCCTAAATATTTTATTCTTTTTGGTAGTGTTGTAAATGGAATTGTTTTCCTAATTTCCTTTTCAGATTGTTCATTGCTCATGTACAGAAATGCAAAACATTTTTATATGTTTTGTCATGCGACTTTGCTAATTTCATTTATTAGTTCTAACAGTTTTTTGTTGTTTTGTTTTGTTTTGTTTCCTTGGGTTTTTTGTTTATTTGTTTTCTTGAGATGGAGTTTTGCTCTTGTTGCCCAGGCTGGAGTGCAATGGTGTGATCTTGGCTCACTGCAACCTCTGCCTTCCAGGTTCAAGCAATTCTCCTGTCTCAGCCTCCCAAGTAGCAGGGATTACAGGCATGCACCACCACGCCTAGCTAATTTTTTGTATTTTTAGTAGAGACGGAGTTTCTCCATGTTGGTCAGGCTGCTCTTGAACTACTGACCTAAGGTGATCCACCCACCTCAGCCTCCCAAAGTGCTGGGATTACAGGCATGAGCCACCATGCCCAGCCTGTTTGTTTGTCTTTTGAGATGGAGTGTCACTCCATTGCCTAGGCTTGAGTGCAGTGGTACAATATCAGCTTACTGCAGCATCTGCCTCCCAGGTTCAAGCACTTTTCTTGCCTCATCCTCCCCAGTAGCTGGGATTATAGGTGTGTACAACCACACCTGGCTAATTTTTGTATTTTTAATAGAGATGAGGTTTTACCATGTTGCCCAGGCTGGTCTCAAACTCCTGACTTTAAATGATCCACCTGTTTAGGAAGTAAGATAAAATAAAAGGTTCCTCTTCAAAGCTTTCTTCTTAGTTCATTACAAATAGTTTCCTCAAAGGTTAATTTATTTTAAAGCTTTTGCTAATAATCTTAAAGTAGCTGTTAATCATAATGAAGAAATAAGTGTATCTAGTGTTCTTAGTTTGTACACTTTAGCCTTGCTGGATATTTGCCCTGACATGCCTAGACAAGCCCAGGCACGGCTTATTTCCTTTCCTTATTTGGAAATGTTACTGCTTCTCTAAGCATTCCTCAATTTACTTCCTCTTTCCTTTGTTCTCCTCTACCTTTACCTCTTTAGGAAAATTTTGTTAGCCAACTGGGTGCAGCCTAGACTGTGAAGTCCAGTTCCAGTCAATGGAATCAGGAGACAGCAGTAGGGCAGATGCATTAGATATAAATGGCCCTACCTCCTTTGTTCAGGGTCCTCTTGTGGCAAGATGGCAAACAGGAGCACCCTTTCTGCAGAAAGTAAAGTTGCCTTGCTGAGAAAATTAAATTTATATTTGAGTGCTACTTCTTTTGTGGCACTGAAAATTCATATATAACAACTTGGGGGCTTGTCCAGGATTACCATTTCCCTCTGGGGTAGTTTCTGGTCCTCTCTCATGAGTAGGTATCACACTGCCTCTTTGCAGTGGCCTTGCGGGTAGAGAGCAGAGTCCCACTGGTGCGAGGAATAAACCCAGATTCTCAGCAACAAAGCGGAAAGAGATTACAAACCACAGTGATGAGGGGCCTCGGCCAGGCAACCTTGTGCATGAGCTAAGGTAGGAAACATTGCAAAGGGGCAACAAAGTACTTCCTTGGTGGTCAACTTCTGGAGGGTGGAGTGTGAATGCCAGTGAATGTGGTGTTGTTTGTGTGAATGGTGACAAGTCCTACTGCTGAGGAACGACCAAGGAGGCCAAATGAGAAGAGCATAACGAATCCTCAGAAGGGGGAAGGAAGGAAACGGGGCAACCTCCCAGGACACCAAAGGCAAGAAATTCCTCCTCACTTGAGGAGTTCAGTCTTCTGTAACCTTGTTTTTACAACGGAATAGGCAAGGGATTCCCAGCCTGCGGTGTTGAGCCTTCCATAAACAGAATAGGCAAGAGATTCACAGCTTGGTGGGTGGGAAGGCGGTGGTGGTTGGGCCTTCTGAAAACAAACACAAAAAATGGAATAGGAGAGAGATTTCTAGCTTGAGGTGTTGAGTCTTCCTTAACAAATGAAAATTTATTTGGACTCAAGAACTGATCCTCAGGCCTGCAGTTGTCTGCCCAAAATTTGGGTCAGATGAGGATTAGGTCTGTCAACCCTTAATATATGTCAACAACAAATGCCCTGTCTCATAAGAAGAAATAGACTATGCTGTCTGTTGGTGGCAGGGGTCAGTTCTCCTCTACCCATTAAGAGAAGAAGGAAAACAGTAAGAGTAGAATAAAGTCAGGAGCAGTCTCACTTAAAAAGGGTGGAGCTTTTACCTGTGAGCAATCTACATGAAAATGGGACCCTTTAGACCATCTTTCCTCCTATCTGACTCCAGCTCCTGCTCCTTTCATCCCCAGGACACTGCCTCTTCCTCCCTAAGCCACAGCTGCTTTCCTGAACCCAACCCAGAATTCCCTACTCCCCCGTATAACTGAGACTCTTGGGAGCTAGCATCTCAAAGGCCTGATCATTGCCAGATGGAGTCTTCTTCCTTGAAGAAAGGGCTCCGACAGGAGATAGAGTAATGCAAAAGATATAATCAAAGTTTTCCTTTCCTCTATTCTTCCAAGGAATCAGCTTCAGCTTCAAAGTTTTTTTTTTCTCTAAAGGAGCTACCTCGAGGAGAAGGCATGGTTAGTTTTGTGAAGCCTCAAGGAGGAGGTGCAGTTGGTTTTGGGAATGCTCCCTTAACTGCTTCCAAGGTCTGGAGTCTAAAGAGAGAACTTAAGCCATTATTAGATGACCCTGATGGGGTAGCAGAACAGATTGATCAGTTTTTAGGCCCCCAGTTTTATACTTAGACTGAGTTAATGTCCATTCTAAGTATTCTCTTTTCAAGGGAAGAAACAGTAGATGTAGAGAGCCAGAGAGAGAGAGAGACAGAGTCAGAGAGAGCGAAACAGAAAGTCAGAGAGAGAGAGACAAAGACAAAGAGTAAGAGAGAGAAAGAGACAGAGAATCAAAGAGAGAAAGAGGCAGAGAGAGAGAGAAGGAGGCAAAGAGAAGGAAGGACAAAGTAGATTAGGAGGAAGAGAAAGAAATATTAAGAAAGTTATAGATATAAGAATGCACCTTCAGTAAGGCAAGTTATAGAACAAAGTTAGAAAGTTAAGATTGTGATAGTTGCGAAAAATGTTATAAAAAGAAATTTATGCAAGAAATGTATAATTTTTGTTTTGAAAGTTTAAGCAAGTTTTGAAATGTTAATTGTAAAAGAAATTCTGTGTGCAAACATATTAGCTAAAGTTAAAGAGGTATCATCCAGTTTTTCCATAACCTGGACATTAAAATAAAAGCACAACAGGTTTTTTTTTTAAGCACTAACCTACTCTTTAACAAAGAAAAAAAAAAACCAAGAAAGTACAAGTGTTGGTGAGTACACGGAAAAAATTATAATCCCTTTGTGCATTGTTAGTGGAACTGTAAAACAGTGAAACTGGTATTGAAAACAGTAGGGAGTTTCTTAAAAAAAATTAAAAATAGAACAACCATATGATCAAGCAATCTCCCTTCTGGGTATGTATCCAAAAGAACTGAAAGCACACCCGTGTTAATAGCACCGTGCACCATAGACAAGAGGTGAGAGCAACACAAACAGCCACTGGCAGATGAATGGCAAACAAAATGTGGTACATACATACAATAGAATATTTAATTCGGCCTTTATAAAGAAGGTAATCCTGCCATTTGAGACAACCTGGATGACATTATACTAAGTTAAATAAGCTAGTCACGCACATACAAAAATGTTGTGCGATTATACTTACATAAGTATCTCAAATAATCAAACTCTTAGAAACAGAAAATAGATCATAACCAGCCTAGCCAACATGGTGAAACTCTGTCTCTACTAAAAATACAAAAATTAGCCAGGCATGGTGATGTGCAACTGTAATCCCAGTTAGTCAGGAGAGTGAGACAGAAGAATCCCTTGAACTGTGGAGGCAGAGGTTGCAGTGACACAGATGGTGCCACTGCACTCCAGCCTGGATGACAGAGCAAGACTCTGTCTCACAGAAAAAGAAAAAAAAAAAAGGCCAGGCCTAGTGGCTCATGCCTGTAATCCTAGCACTTTGGGAGGCTGAGGCAGGCAGATCATGAGGTCAAGAGATTGAGACCATCCTGGCCAACAGGGTGAAACCCTCTCTCTACTAAAAATACAAAAATTAGCCAGGCATGGTGGCACACATCTGCAGTCCCAGCTACTGGGGAGGCTGAGGCAAAAGAATTGCTTGAACCCAGGAGGCGGAGGTTGCAGTGACCCGAGACCTTGCCACTGCACTCCAGCCTGGTGACAGAGCAAGGCTATCACAAACAACCAACCAAACAAACAAAAACCCAGAAAATAGAATGGTGGTTACCAGGGGCTGGGAGAACAGCGAAAGGGGAGTTGATGTTCAATGGATAGAGTTTTAGTTTTGCAAGATGAAAAAATTCTAGAGACATTGCACAATAAGATGTGTTTTATTTGTCTAAATAACAAATAAACTCTCTAAACAGAAATAATATTTACTTGGGAATAGGGCAGTGCAATGAGAATAGGCATGCCACAGCAAACTATGTACATATTTAAGGAGGTAAAGAAAGACAAAGCTTCTTAAAGAAAAAATATGGAGAGACCAGGTGAAGTGGCTCTTGTTTATAATCCCAGCACTTTGGGAGGCTGAGGCAGATGGATCACTTGTGGCCAGGAGTTTGAGACCAGACTGGCCAACCATGGCAAAAACCCATTTCTCCTAAAAATACAAAAGATAGCTGGGTGTAGTGGCACATGCCTATAATACCACCTACTGGGAAGGCTGAGACATGAGAATCATTTGAACCAGAGAGGCAGAGGCTGCAGTGAGCCAAGATTTCATCACTGCACTCTAGCCTGGGTAATGGAGAAAGACTTTGTCTCAAACAAAAAAAAAAAAAAAGAGAGAAGAAGAAAAACAGATGAGGAAGATTTTATAATTATTTTGAGATAACATCTTTGGCTACAAAGATCAACAACAATAACATCGTTCTGAGTTTGGACAGGCAGTTGTTTTTACAGTCTTTTGTGATAATTTTGTTATCATGCATACAAATCTTGCTAAGACTCATGATCCACAGCAATTATGAGATAATAAATGTGTGTTAGGCTGCTAAGGTTGTGTTCGTTTATTATACAACAAAAGAAAACAAATACAGAAACTTACCTAAACATTGACAGCTTTCACAGGTACACATAGTTAACACTACTGTACTGTATACTTTAAAATGGTTAAGATGGTAAATTTTATTTTATTTAATACAAAAAGTAAAAATAGAATCTGCCATATAATCCAGCAATCTCACTTCTGGGAATATATCCACAAGAATTAAAAGCATGGCCACCACTTCCCTTTACAATGCATCTAATTAATAAAACTGATGTTATATTCATAATTTTATATCTAAGGATGTCTGAAAAATGTATTTTGTAGCTTTCCCACCTCTCCAGTTTCAGGAAGCCCTCCACTACAATTCATCTCTTTGGCTTTTTCACTTCCTTTTTTCTTTCTTTTTTTTTTTTTTTTTTTTGAGACAGATTCTCACACAATCACCAGGCTGGAATGCAGTGGCACAATGTTGGTTCACTGCAACCTCCACCTCTCAGGTTCAAGTGATCCTCTTGCCTCAGCCTCCTGAGTAGCTGGGACTACAGGTGTGTGCCACCATGCCCAGCTGATTATTTCTATTTTTAGTAGAGACAGGGTTTCCCCGTATTGGCCAGGATGGTCTTCATCTCTCGACCTTGTGATCTGCCTGCCTTGGCCTCCCAAAGGGCTGGGATTACAGGCATGAGCCACCACACCCAGCCTAGCTATTTCACTTTCATAAACACCATTCTACTGATACTTAAACTTCTATGTAATAATTGCAACAACATATGCTTCCAGTCATAATGAAACTATTCATTACTGAGATAAAAACACATTTCTATAAAAGGAGAAACCCGAAATGTCATCAGTGTCTGTATGTATCTCTGAATGATATTTACTCCTTTTCTAATTAAATCACAACCCTGACATAATATCTTGTAAGCCAAGGATACTATGGCATTGAAAACTAATATTAATATGATTGAATAATAAAATCAATCAGTCATACTATATAAAACAATAGAGAGAAGAGAGATGAATGAGGAAAACATATATTTAACAGTACAAAGAAGAAAATATAGGCCTTATTTTTGCAGTTTATCACCAAGACATTGATTGCTACTTATAATTCTTTCTTCCCAAACTCCTATCTTGTCCACTTAATCCTCCTTTATTACCTCAGCTAGTTGCTGCTCTTTGCCTTTTTAGATAAGCTAAATTTTGGTTGCTGAAAGATATGAACATATTATAATTCCTGCCTGTATTGTGTAATGTTTAATTGTCTTTTATCATTTGACATAGTAGTTTGATATGGTTTGGCTACGGCCCCACCCAAATCTCATCTTTAGTTGTAATCCCATAATCCCCACATGTCGTGGGAGGGACCCGGTGGGAAGTGAGTGGATCATGGTGGCAGTTTCCCCCTTGATGTTCTCATTATAGTGAGTCCACATGAAATCTGATGGTTTTATAAATGTTTGATACTTTCCATGCTTGCACTCACTTCTCCTTCCTGCTGCCCTGTGAAGAAGGTCCCCACTTTCACTTTTGCTTCACTTTTTGCCATGCTTGTAAGTTTTCTGAGGCCACCCCACCCATGCAGAACTGTGAGTTAATTAAACCTCTTTTATTTGTAAATTACCCAGTCTCAGTTATTTCTTTATAGCAGTGAGAGAATGGACTAATACAGTAAACTGGTACCACAGAATGTGGGGTGCTGCCATAAAGATACCTAAAAATGTAAAAGCAACTTTAGAATAGTAAAGTATCCAAAGTCAGGCAGAGGTTGGAACAGTTTGGAGGGCTCAGAAGGAGATATGAAGATGTGGGAGAGCTTAAAACTTCTAGAGATTTGTTGAATGGCTTTGTTCAACACATTGTTCAACAAATCAGTGGCTTATTAAATGTTGATTGTGATATGGAGAAGTCCAGGCTGTGGTGGTCTCAAATGGAGATGAGGAACTTGTTGGGGACAGAAATAAAGGTGACTCTTGCTATGCATTAGCAAAGTAACTGGCAGCATTTTGCTCCTGTCCTAGAGCTCTGTGAAACTTTAACTTGAGAGAGATGATTTAGTATATCTCACAGAAGAAATTTCTAAGCAGCAAAGCATTCAAGACTTGGGTGTTCTTAAAAGCATTCAGTTTTATGAAATCTCAAAGAGATACTTTGAAATTGGAACTTATGTTTAAAAGAGAAGCAGAGCATAAAAGTTTTAAAAATTTGCAGCCTGGTGATGTGATAGGAAAAAAAGCCATTTTCTGAGGAGAAGTTCAAGCTGGCTACAGAAATTTGCATAAGGAATGAGAAGCCAAATGTTAATTGCCAAGACAATGGTGAAAATGTTTCCAGGGCATGTCAGAGATCTTCAAGGAAGGCCCGTTTATCACAGGCCTTGAGGCCTAGGAGGAAAAAATGATTTCTTGGGCTGGGCCCAGGGCCTTGCTGCTTTGTGCAGTCTCAGGACTTGGTGCCCTGCTTCCCAGCCATGACTAAAAGGGATCAATGTACAGCGCAGAACATTGCTTCAGAGGGTGCAAGCTCCAAACCTTGGTGGCTTTCATGTGGTGTTGGGCCTGTGGATGCACAGAAGTCAATAATTGAGGTTTGGGAACTTCTGCCTAGATTTCAGATGTATGGAAATGCCTGGATGTCCACATAGAATTTTTCTGCAGAGGTAGAGCCCTCATGGGGAACCTCTAGTAGGGCATTGTGGAAGGGAAATGTGGGGTCAGAGCCCCCATTCAGAGACCCCACTGGGGTACTGCCTACTAAAGCTGTGAAAAGAGGGCCACTGTCCTCCAGACCCCAGAATGGTAGATCCACTGACAGCTTGCACTGTGAACCTGGAAAAGCTACAGACACTCAACACCAGTCTATGAAAGCAGCTGGGAAGGGGTCTGTATCCTGCAAAGCCACAGGGACAGAGCTGCCCAAGACCATGGGAGCCCACTCCTTGCATCAGCATGATCTGGATGTGACATGTGGTGCCAAAGATTATTTAGGAGCTTTAAGATTTAGTGATTGCCATGTTGGATTTTGGACCTGCATGGAGTCTGTAGCCCATTTGTTTTGGCCAATTTCTCCCTTTTGAAATGGGTGTATTTACCCAATGCTTGTATCCCCATTGTATTTTGGAAGTAATTAACTTGCTTTGGATTTTACTGGCTCCTAGGCAAAAGGGACTTGCCTTATCTCAGATGAGAATTTGGACCTGGACTTTTGGGTTAATGCTGGAATTAGTTTGGGGGACCGTTGGGAAGGCATGATTGTGTTTTGAAATGTGAAGACATGAGATCTGGAAAAGGCCGGGGTGGAATGATATGGGTTGGCTTTGTCCCCACCCAAATCTCATTTCAAATTATAATCCCCATAATCCCCACATGTCACAAAATGGACCCAGTGGGAAGCGATTGGATCATGGTTTCCCCCACTCTGTTCTTGTGATAGTGAGTAGGTTCTCACAAGATCTGATGGTTTTATAAGTGTCTGGCATTTCCCCTGCTTGCACTCACTTCTTCCTGCCACCCTATGAAGAAGGTTTCTTCTGCTTTGCCTTCTGCCATGATTGTAATTTTCCTGAGCCTCCCCAGCCAGGAGGAGTAAGTGTGAGTCAATTAAACCCTTTTTCTTTATAAATTGCCTAGTCTCAGGTATTTCTTTATAGCAGAGTGAGAAAGGACTAACAAATAGTTCAATGAAGCACTTCAGGAAGGGCCCCTAGATTTTAAATGATTTTTTCTTGTCTTCATTATTTAGCAGCACCCCATATCTTTTTGATAATCAGGATCAATCACTTATTGATTCAGTAACTTCTTTTTTACATATTAATTCAGCAATACTGGGATCTCAAAATGAACTGATGAAAGTCTTAACTTCTGTTTTTGTGAGATTACTGTTATTTCCCCTAATGAAATTTTCCATTCCTTGGGTATTAAACCTGTAATCCAACAGAGAAGTAACAAACAATTTGCAAATAGGTAATTCAGCATAATAGTGAGTGAAGCCACTCTCACTTCCACACCTTCCTTGAATTATAGACCCACATATGTCTATGGGAGAAAGAGCATTATATATTGGAAGCTGTCTCAGGGGATGTGTTGTATTCTACAGGGAAAAACATTAACCTCATAACATATAGTCCCCTGGCCAGTGTCATAAATCATTCTTGATTATAACATTTATGATTCTTGTAATACCAGTTTCTTCTGGGCAATAGGGCACATGGTAAAACCATTGAATCCAATGGACATTTTGCATTGTCTCACTTTAACTCTAAAATGAGTTCCTTGTTCAAATTCAATGTTATGTGGGATGCCATAGCAGTGAACAGACATTTAGTAATTCCAAAGAAGTTGGTGCTGGGCAAAGCGTGGCAGGCAGAGAAGAATAAGTGTCAAATAAGTGTCTGGATAAGTGTCTATTCCTGTGAGGACAAATCACTGCCCACTTCATAGTAGTGGAGATTAAAAAAATCAATCTACTACTAGGTGACTGGATGCTCCTTCCAAGTTATGCTATCATACTGAAAACTCAGCATCAGCTTTTGTCACTGGCAGATTAGGTATTTAGTGATGAAGATTCAGCTTTGCTGAAAGAAAGGACATATTTTTCCATCTATCTTTAGCTCAATTCTTGTCACCATGGCCAGGTTGTTTATAAGCTCATTGAGCAAGCACTGGGGTGGCTGAGAAAAGAGACCCACTGACATCCACAAAATAGGACATACTGTCATCAGATTATTGAGAACCTCCTCTCTCATGGGTAACTAAGTGTCCATTCACATACAACACAAATTTCTCACACTCTGGGTCTATTCCAAGATGTCCATCTACCTCTTCCTCAGTCTCCAATATTTCCTTGTCACCAGTCCTCCAATATTATTTCTTCTGTTCATTTGAACATTTGACCAAACAGCCTGACACTGACCATAAATTGGTATAGATCCAGTTCATGTCTCCTGACAAGCAAAGTGAAAAACAAAATAGATCTCACTAGCACAGAGCAGAAACTAGAGTACCATCTGAATGTTATTTAATATTATTTTGAGTACAAAGTAAAAGATGATAGAATAGCTCAAAATAACACCATAAATGACTAAACAGAACTGCAGTAAAAATGTAGATGTGAATCTGTATATTTCAAGGGCCAGTGAATCTGTAAATATATTTTATAAAATCAGCCAAATAAATTGCATGTTCTCTCTTATAAGTGGGAGCAGCTAAAGAATATGTACACATGGACATAGAGTGTAGAATAATAGATAATGGCAAATCAGAAGGGTGAGAGAATGGGAGGGGTATGCAAAATGAGAGATTACTGAGTAAGAACTGTGTAGACCAGGAGAGATCCAAGATGGCTGATTACTAGCAGCTCAGGATTGTAGCTCCCAGTGAAAGTGCAGAGAACGAGAGGATGCCACACTTTCAGACAAATTTTTGTTGCTCATGGACCAGGAGATTCCCAGTGGAGGAGTCCCACAGGTCGCCAGCGTGACTCTAGTGGCCGGCGCGGTGGTTCTTGGTGCAGAGTAAACGGGACTGGGTCCCCTTTTGGTCAACGTTTGGAGCTCCAGGAGGGCAGAGTCACCTATTCAGCTGATTGAAAAAGGGACTCAAGAAGGAGGCCAGACCGGAGATTCCTGGGCAGAAAAGCACCACGAATCTTAACACCACTGTTTAACCAGCACAATGGGTTGCTCAGATTCTGGCACTGGGAATCAACAAGTTGGACGTCCACTCAGAGACCTAATTTGAAAGTTGTAATTACAAAGATGACAGGTGGATAAATTTACAATGATGGGAAGAAACCAGTGTAAAAAGGCTGAGAATACCTAAAATTAGAATGCCTCTCCCTCTACAGGGGATCACAGTTCCTCATCAACAAGGGAACAAGGCCTGATGGAGAATGAGTGCATTCCAATAACAGAATTAGGCTTCAGAAGGTGGATAATAAGAAACTTCTGTGAGTTAAAAGAACATGTTCTAGCCCAATGTAAAGAAACTAAGAACTTTGAAAAAAGGTTTGACAAAATCCTAACGAGAATAGACAATTTAGAGAGGAATATAAGTGAATTAATGGAACTGAAGAAAACAATACGAGAACTCCACAAAGTATGTACAAGTTTTAAGAGTTGAATTGATCAAGCAGAAGAAAGAATATCAGAGGTCAAAGACCAACTTAATGAAATGAAATGAGAAGACAAGATTAGAGAAGAAAGAGTAAAAAGGAATGAGCAAAGTTTCCAAGAAATATGGGACTATGTGAAAAGACCTAATTTATGTTTGATAGGTGTACCTGAATGTCATGAAGAGAACGAATCCAAGCTGGAAAATATTCTTCAGGATATTATTTAGGAAAACTTTCCTAATCTAGTAAGGCAGGACAATACTCAATTCCAGCTAATACAGAGAACACCACAAAGATATTCCTCAAGTAGAGCAACTCCAAGACATATAATCGTTAGATTCCCCAGGGTTGAAGTAAAGGAGAAAACTTTAAGGGCAGTTAGAGAGAAAGGTCAGGTTACCCATAAAGGGAAGCCTTTAAGGCTCACAGCAGATCTCTCAGCAGAAACCCTACAAACTAGAAGAGAGTGGGAGTCAATATTCAATATCCTCAAAGAAAAGAATTTGCAACCCAGAATCTCATATTCAGCCAAATTAAGCTTCATATATGAAGGAAAAATAAAATTTTTTATGAACAAGCAAGCACTCTGAGATTTCATCACCATCAGGCCTGCTTTACAAGAGCTTCTGAAAGAAGCACCATACACAGAAAGGAGCAACCAGTATCAGTCATCCCAAAAACTTAACAAAAGGTAAAGAGTATCTCCATAATGGAGAATCTATATCAACTAATGGGCAAAATAGCCAGCTAGCATTAAACGACAATATTAAACTCACAAATATCAATATTAATCCTAAATTTAAATGGATTAAATGCCCCAATCAAAGACACAGCCAAATTGAATAAAAAGTCAA
>CAUYOR010069400.1:0-36877 GCA_963573925.1 Callimico goeldii
CAGCTACTTGGGAAGCTGAGGCGGGAGAATTGCCTGAACCCAGGAGGCGGAGGTTGCAGTGAGCCGAGATCGCGCCATTGCACTCCAGCCTGGGTACCAAGAGCGAAACTCCGTCTCAAAAAAAAAAAAAAAAAAAAAAAAGAACTGCTAAAAGGAGCTCTAAATCTTGAAACAAATCCTGGAAACACATCAAAACAGAACCTCTTTAAAGCATAAATCACGCGGAGCCTATGAAACAAAAATACAAATTAAAATGCAAAAACCAAACCAAACCAAAGTAACAGGCAACAGAGAACACAACAAATGCAACAGTACCTCACATTTCAATACTAATACTGACTGTGACTGGCCTAAATGCTCCACTTAAAAGATACAGACTGCAAAATAGATAGGAACCAGCAAACCATCTGCTGCCTTCAGGAGACTCACCTAGTATATAAGGACTTACATAAACTTAAAGTAAAGGGGTGGAAAAAGGCATTTCATACAAATGGACACCAAAAATGAGCAGAGGCAGCTATCCTTATATCAGGCAAAACAAACTTTAAAGCAACAGCAGTTAAAAGAGACAAAGAAGGGCATTATATAATGGTAAAAGGACTTGTCTAACAGGAAAATATCATAATTCTAAACATGTATGCACCTAATACTGGAGCCCCCAAATTTATAAAACAGTCAGTAATAGACCTAAGAAATGAGATAGACAGCAGCACAATAATAGTGGGGGACTTTAATACTCCACTAACAGCACTAGACAGGTCATCAAGAGAGAGAGTCAACAAAGAAACAATGGATTTGAACTATGCCTTGGAACAAATGGACTTAACAGATATATACAGAAAATTTTATCCAACAACTGCAGAATACACATTCTATTCAACAGCACATGGAACTTTCTCCAAGATAGACCATAAGATAGGCCATAAGACAAGCCTTAATAAATTTAAGAAAATTGAAATTATATCAAGCACTCTCTTAGATCACAGTGGAATAAAACCTGGAAATCAACTCCAAAAGGAACCTTCAAAACCATGCAAATACATGGAAATTAAATAACCTGCTTCTGAATGAGCATTGGGTCAAAAACAAAATCAAGAAGGAAATTTAAAAATTCTTCAAACTGAATGACAATAATGATGAAACCTATCAAAACCTCTGGGATACAGCAAAGGCAGTGCTAAGAGGAAAGTTCATAGCCCTAAACGCCTACATCAAAGAAACCCAATGAGCATGAGTTGACACTCTAAGGTCACACCTCAAGAAACTAGAGAAATAAGAACAAATCAAACTTAAAACCAGCAGAAGAAAGGAAACAACCAAGATCAGAGCAGAACTAAATTAAATTAAAACAAACAAAAAAATACCAAGGATAAACAAAACAAAAAGCTGGTTCTTTGAAAATGTAAATAAAATTGAGAAACCACTGGCAAGATTAACCAAGAAAAGAAGAGAGAAAATCCAAATAACCTCAATAAGAAATGAAACAGGAAATATTACAACTGACACCACTGATATACAAAAGATCATTAAGGCTGCTATGAACATATTTACACACATAAATTAGAAAACCTAGAAGAGATGGATACATTCCTGGAAAAATACAACCCTCCTAACTTAAATCAGGAATAATTAGATACCCTGAACAGACCAATAACAAGCAGCAATTGAAATGGTAATTACAAAATTACCAGCCAGGTATGGTGGCTCACACCTGTAATCCCAGCACTTTGGGAGTCTGAGGCAGGTGGATCACCTGAGACGAGGAGTTTGAGACCAGCCTGACCAACATGGTGAATCCCCATCTCTACTAAAAATACAAAAATTAGCTGGGCGTGGTGGCAGGCGCCTATAGTCCCAGGTACTCAGGAAGCTGAGACAGGAAAATTTCTTGAACATGGGGGGCAGAGTTTGCAGTGAGCTGAGATCATGCCACTGCACTCCAGACTGGGTGGCAAAGTGAGACTCCATCCCCCCCCAAAGAAATTATCAACAAAAAAAGTCCAGGATCAGATGGATTCACAGCAGAATTCTACCAGACATTCAAAGAATGCCCTTTTGACACTATTCCACAAGACAGAGAAAGAAGGAACCCTCCTTGAGTCATTCTATGAAGCCAGCATCACCCTAATACCAAAACCAGGAAAGGACATAACCAAAAAAGAAAACCACAGACCAATATCCTTGTTGAAGATAAATGCTAAAATCCTTAACAAAATACTGGCTAACTGAATCCCGCAACATATCAAAAAGATAATCCACCATGATCAAGTGGGTTTCATACCAGGGATGCAGGGATGATGTAACATATGCAAGTCAATAAATGTGATACACCACATAAACAGAATTAAAAACCAAAATCACATGATAATTTCAATAGATGCATAAAATGCATTAGATAAATCCAGCATCCCTTTATGATTAAAACTCTCAGCAAAATTGGCATACAAGAGACATACCTTAATGTAATAAAAGCCATCTGTGACAAACCCACAGCCAATGTAATACTGAATGGGGAAAAGTTGAAAGCATTCCCTCCAAGAACTGGAACAAAAATGCCCACTTTCACCACTCCTCTTCAACATAGCACTGGAAGTTCTAGCCAGAGCAATCAGACAAGAGAAAGTCATAAAGGACATCCAGATCAGTAAAGAGGAAGTCAGACTGTCACTGATTGCTGATGATGTGATCGTTTACCTTGAAAACCTTAAGGACTCCTCCAGAAAGTTTCTAGAACTGATAAAATAATGCAGCAAAGTTTCTGGATACAAGATGAATGTACACAGACCAGTAACTCTTTTATACAGCAACAGCAACCAAGCAGAGAATCAAATCAAGAACTCAACCTCTTTTATAATAGCTGCAAAATAAATAAATAAATAAAATACATATGAATATACTTAACCAAGGAGTCAAAAGACTGCTACAAGGAAAACTACAAAACACTGCTGAAAGAAATGATATATGACATGAACAAATGCAAACATATCCCATGGTCATGGATGGGTAGAATACACATTGTGAAAATGACAAAAGCATACTGACAAAAGCAATCTAAAAATTCAATGCAATCCCTATCAAAATGCCACCATCATTCTTCACAGAGTTAGAAAAAACAATTCTAAAACTCATATGGAACCAAAAAAGAGCCCATATAGCCAAAGCAAGACTAATCAAAAAGAACAAATCTGGAGGCATCACGCTAACTGATTTCAAACTATACTATAAGGGTATAGTCACCAAAACAGCATGGTACTGGTATAAAAATAGGCATATAGACTAATGGACCAGAATAGAGAACCCAGAAATAAACACAAATACTTACAGCCAACTGATCTTTGACAAAACAAACAGAAACATAAAGTGGAGAAAGGACACCCTTTTCAACAAATGGTGCTGGGATAATTGGCAAGCCACATGTAGGAAAATGAAACTGGATCCTCATCTCTCACCTTATACAAAAATCAACTTAAGATGGATTAAGGACTTAAACCTAAGATCTGAAACTATAAAAATTCTAGAAGATAATATTGGAAAAACCCTTCTAGACATTGGCTTAGGCAAGGATATCATGACCAAGAACCCCAAAGCAAATGCAGTAAAAACAAAGATAATTGGCTGGGACCTAATTAAACTAAAGAGCTTTTGCACAGCAAAAGGAACAGTCAGAAGAATAAACGGAAAACCCACAGAGTGGGAGAAAATCGTCACAATCTATACATCTGACAAAGGACTGCTATTCAGAATCTACAATGAACTCAAACAAATCAGTAAGAAAAAAACAAAGCATCCCATAAAAAAGTGGGTTAAGGACATGAATAGACAGTTCTCAAAAGAAGATACACAAATGGCTAACAAACATATGACACCATGCTCAACATCACTAATGATCATGGAAATGCAAATCAAAACCACAATGTGATACCACCTTATTCCTGCAAGAATGGCCATACTTAAAAAAAACAGTAGATGTTGGAGTGTTTAGAGAAGTAGAGAAGACAAATCAGTGGTTACCAATCACTGTCATTTGCACTGGGTGATGTGGTGAGCAGCTAACACTTCTACACTGCTGGTGGGAATGTAAACTAGTACAGCTGCTATGGAAAACAGTGTAGAGATTCCTTAAAGAACTAAAAGTAGGCCGGGTGTGGTGGCTCATGCCTGTAATCCCAGCACTTTGGGAGGCCGAGGCGGGTTGATCATGAGATCAAGAGATCAAGACCATTCTGGTCAACATGGCGAAACTCCGTCTCTACTAAAAATACAAAAATTAGCTGGGCATGGTGGCGTGTGCCTGTAATCCCAGCTACTCAGGAGGCTGAGGCAGGAGAATTGCCTGAACCCAAGAGGCGGAGGTTGCGGTGGGCCGAGATCGCGCCATTGCACTCCAGCCTGGGTAACAAGAGCGAAACTCCGTCTCAAAAAAAAAAAAAAAAAGCATTGTTCCCTTAGATCAAAGTGATAAAGATATTAACCTACATTTTATATTAAATGCTTTGAAGTTTTTTTATTTTCCCTTTAGGTTTTTAGTCCATCTTGAGTGGATGTTTTGTGTATAGGGAAAAATAGGAATCCAATTTCATCTTTTCCATTTCTATAATATTGTGTGGTAGGTCTATTTTCAACTTTTGAAAGTTGAATTTTCACATACTCTACAACTCAGAAATTTCACTTCAAAATTACTTGTGATAGTCGTTGAGACTACCATACTGTCTTCATTACCATGATTTCATAATATGTTCTGATAGCTGGTAAGACGAGTCCCTTCTCCCCATTTTTCTTCTTCAGAAATGCCTGGGATATTCTTGGTCCTTTCCTCTTCCATGTTAATTTACAATACGTTTGTCAAGTTTCTTTTTAAAAAGCCTGTGGAGACTTTAATTGGAGTTGTGGTCAATCTAAAATTAATCTTTTAACTATATTGAGTATTTCTATTTATGAACATGAGCTAAATGTTGCCTTCATTTGTTTAGATCTTCTTTAATATCCTTCAGTAAAGTTTTTTTCTGAACTGTTTATTTTGTAGAAATTGTCAGGGCTACAGAAGATTCACAAGAGCAGTAAATCAATACCTATTACTCTTGTCACATTTGCCCCAGCTGTCTATGTTTATGTAAGTATTAATATGTTTTTATTCTAACCTCTTTGAGGTTACTTTTCTCCCAAATTATAACATTTCCCCCTGCCAAATAAGGACATCCTTCTGAATGATTACAACATAATTACCACACTGAGGAGATTTAATACTGATACACTGTTATTCTCTAATATATGATCCATATTAAAAACTCTCTACCTATCCCTCGGATGTCCTTCACAGTTAATTATTTAACGGATCAGGATCCAATTAAAGATCTCAGACTGTGTTTGCTGCCTTGTCTCTTTTTCCTCCGTTAATCTGGAACAGTTCTCTAGCCTGTTACTAACCTATGTAAATTTTTTCTTTTAGGATATTCTTGGAAGTACAGGCCAGTTGTTTGCATAATGTCTTAAAATTTGGATTCAGCCGGGCGCGGTGGCTCACGCCTATAATCCCAGCACTTTGGGAGGCTGAGGCGGGTGGATCACGAGGTCAAGAGATTGAGACCATCCTGGTAAACAAGGTGAAACCCCATCTCTACTAAAAATACAAAAAATTAGCTGGGCATGGTGGTGCGCGCCTGTAGTCCCAGCTACTCGTGAGGCTGAGGCAGGAGAATTGCTTGAACCCAGGAGGCGGGAGGTTGTGGTGAGCCGAGATCATGGCATTGCCCTCCAGCCTGGGTAACAACAGTGAAACTCCGTCTCAAAAAAAAAAAAAAAAAAAAATTTGATTCAAAAGGGTTGGGCCAATTTAGAATCTCACCAGCAATTGTTGTATGATTGACTCAATTGGTAATTGGTTGGGCCAATTTATAATTCCACCAGCAATTGTTATATGATTGGTCAGCCTGCATAGCCATGGTCAAGTGGGGCTGCAGAACCCACGCTGGATCATAGAGGAGTGGGAGGACGAGACCAGCCTGAACAGCTGGCGCTGAGTGAATGCCACCAGCTGGTCCAAAGGGAAGCTCCAGGAGCTCCTGGTGGGCATAGTTGTGAAGGATGAAGCTGGCCGCTGAGAAATCAGTGAGCTGAAGCACGTGGGAGGCCAGGCTTCTTGCAGCAGCTGCAAAGCAAAGCTGATTTTTTTCTATTAGTGGAACATCAAACTGGGCTAGAAAGATATCATTAAAGAATCTGATGTGAAGCACAAGGGATTGATTGAAATACCTAATCTTTCTGAAGACAATAAAGTAGACAATACTGAGGTGAATGTGAGTAAAAAGAAAGGAGATGGGGATACACTGCAGGATCTTATGAAAACTGCAGGCACTGCCAAGGTTAGGGAGGAGGTCCTTGGAGATTACTGGAAGGCACTTAAAACAAAATTTACAATGGGAATGGCTTTACCAATGAAAACTATGGCAACCTAGGAATTGACTGTTAACATAAAACTGAGGGAGAATATCTTCCAGGTTCAGGCCTCATCTCGAGTGGCACTGGGTGTAAGAATTCCCACTGTGACTCTTTTCATGAGGGAACAGTTTGACACAACTGTAGAACAGCTGTACAGCATCTTCACTGTGAAGGATTTGGTGCAAAAATTTTCTAACTCTCCTGCTGTATTAGAAGCTGAAAAGGGAGGGAAATTCCAAATGTTTGATGGGAACATCACTGATGAATATACAGAATTATTAACCAAAAAATCATCATGAAATGGAGATGTAGGAACTGGCCAGAGGGCAAATGGAATTACTGTCAAGGAGTTCCTGTCTGTAAAGAAGAGAGCATGAAATTCTGTTGGCAGAAGCGGCATTTTTAAGAAATAAAAGGTTTACTGCAGCTGACCACACTAAATTGTTGAATTAGTTAAAATTTTATAAGGCATTACTTTTTCCAAGCAGAACGTGTCACATTAACTTTTTCCCTATCCTTTTCCTTTTAAAAGAGGAAAAAAATCCATGAATGTATACCAAATTTAAAGCATTGTTTGACTCTTTGTTATAACTAGATACTGGATTGAGTTACAAGTAGCAAACAACTTGAAATTAGGTATTAAGCTGACCTTCCATGGATGTTCCCCTGGAAACAGATCAAGTCCCTTAGTGCAGATAGTTGATGTTTCCCAAGCTAAAGTTTGTCCTAGAGCAAGCTTGCTTGCAGGTATACTTTTACTTCAAAATGACAAAAATAAATGACATGTTGATACTATTCCTGACTTTAGGGTTTTTAAGGTGTGCAGATTTTTGGTAGTGAGACAGCGGCATGTTGCATTTAAAATCATGTTGGGGCCCAGTGCAGTGGCTCACACCTGTAAATCCAGCACTTTGGGAGGCCAAGGTGGGTGGATCACTTGAGGTCAAAAGTTAGAGACCAGCCTGGACAACATGGTGAAACTCCACCTCTACTAAAAATACAAAATTAGCGGGGCGTGGTGGTGCATACCTGTAATCCCGGCTACTTGGAAGGCTGAGGCAGGAGAATCACTTGAACCTGTGAGGTAGAGGTTGCAGTGAACCAATATCATGCCATTGCACTCCAGTGTGGCAACAAGAGTGAAGAAACTCAGTCTCAAAAAAAAAGAATCATGTTGAAGTGAGGGCGAATTGGCTGTTTATCTCTACTTCTCCCTGATGTGGTTTTGCACTTTGGGGTGGAGAGGATTGAGAAGTCTTGAGAAGCCTATAGGGATAAGTTATTTTGTGGACTACCAGTAACACTTCTAATGAAATAGCATATAGTGGATAAGTGCTTCTCCTCACTCATGGTTTTCTCACTACTTTCACCTGAGAAGACTGAAACACCATATGTAAACAAATGAAAAGTTATCACAATCAGTTTAATTAAGTGCACAGAATAGCAATCAGTCATGTCAATAAAAATAAAGCAATTACTTAAAAATTGTATGATTGTTTCCTCATGATAGATTTAGGGTAAACATTTTTTTGGCAGGAACGATATTACAGATCAGTGACATGTGTATCACATCTTAGGGCATACAGTGTCACTTTTCTGAATATTGGTGATGTTAGTGTTAATCACTTGATTGAGAAGATATCTCTCAGTAATGTGTTATTACTTATTGGTACATCAATCCTACACAACTTTGTGTTACATTTATGCCTCAATACCTTAAATTTTGTTGCTATTAGAGATGATATCATTTAAATAGTGTTCTACAGTAATTTTTTTTGTTGCTGGTGTCTAGAACTGCACTGACCTCTGCATAGTAACCCTCCATCCAGTTGCCTTGCTATACCATCCTAATAATTCTAGTAATTTGTCTATGGATTTGTTTTGTTTCATCTTATGCAGACAATTATATATTTTATTATTTATTTTATTTTTTTCTTTTTCTTTTTTTTAATTGCATTTTAGGTTTTGGGGTACATATGAAGAACATGCAAGATAGTTGCATAGGTACACACGTGGCAGTGTGCTTTGCTGCCTTCCTCCCCATCACCTATATCTGGCATTTCTCCCCATGGTATCTCTCCCTAACTCCCCACCCCCCACTGTCCCTTCCCTATTTCCCCCCAATGGACCCCAATGTGTAGTGCTCCCCTCCCTGTATCCATGTGTTCTCATTGTTCAACACCCGCCTGTGAGTGAGAACATGCGGTGTTTGCTTTGCAGACAGTTATATTATTTGTACATATTGACAGCCTTATCTCACCCTTTCCAATTATTTGTGCCCAAAAGCCTTTTTCACTTTTTAGAGCTGAAGTTTTTTCTTTGTGCTCTCTAAGCCCCTGGGCTTCCCTGAGTCACAGCACTGATAGTTCTGTATAATTATTGTCTGATCACTTGCCTATCTCCTTGGCTAGACTGATAATACTTTGAGGACATAGATTGAGTGGTCTCTGAATCTATTGTACTCAATAAGTCTTCACCCAGAGTGAATGCTTGGGAATAATAGCCATTTATTGAGCACTGTGCTATGTATGTTACATAAACAATTTATTTTTAATTTTTATTTATTTGTTTTATTTCACCATGCCACAGATGTGGTCTAATTTATTTTTGAAATTAAACATCTTATTATACCACAGTACATTTTATATAAATAATTTCATTTAATCCTCCTAACAACACTGTAAGATGGGTACAATTATTATCTCTCCTTTTCTTTTTCTTCAAGAGACAGGGTCTTGCTCTGTCACTCAGGCTAGAGTGCAGTGGCATGATCATGGTTCACTGAAGTCTTGACCTCCTGGACTCAAACGATTCTCCTGCCTCAGCCTCCCAAAGTACTGGGATTACAGGTGTGAGCCACCATGCCAAGTTTATTATCTTTTTTTTGAAATGAGCAAACTAAGACTCAGAGAAGTTTAGCAGCTTACCAGAGTAGGTAAAAAGAGGAAAAGCTTGGATTTGAACTCAGATTTAACTCCTAATACTTTTATCTTAATCACTATTCTGTACTGCTTCCCCAGTGAATTAATGATTGAATGGGTAGGAGGAAGAATCAAGGTGCCTTCCTCAGTCTCCAGGGGGATTAGGAAGATCTCAGGGTTTTTTTCTTTCCCTGGAGAGGTTTGAGCATGAGGCTTCTGGTTTTGGTTACTTCAGAAAGTCCTAGTGGTCTCTCCTGCAACACTGTGAGGCACATTTTACATTCCGGGGCCCTCCAGCTGTCCTTGGGGGCAGTGATATGCTAGGGGTTCACAGTACAGCAGGGTCATCACAGTGGCTGCTGTTCTGGGACAGCCCTTATCAATTCAGGCAATTTTGGAGGTGGACTAAGACTTTTCTTTGGGTCCAAGGAATGACCAGGCAGCTCTGATTTCTCAGAGATTATGAGATCACCATCTACCCAAGCGACTTCCCCAGAGTTGGCAGCAGATGGTCTGTAAGCCTTCACCTTGAGAATATCCAAGAGACAGTCCCTCAAGGAATAGTCTTTGGCTCCTAGTCTTGTGCTGCACACTGAAGAGTCTGGGAATAACTAGACCTAACATTCAGGGGATCACATTAATGAGCTTGGAATAGCGCCCAAGGGTGGTTAGGGGTGGGAGGAAATGTTACACTCTCTGTAGCAACATCTGTCCTATAATGCTATGGAATAATAGGTATGTCTTGTCCAGGAATCTTGAACTATTACTAGGGGAGATAATTCCATCTCAGACCTGAGCTACATGCTTCCTGCCAGGTAAGCACCGTGGTTAGCATTGAGCTCGCTGGAAGCCAGGGCATGAAGGGAACCACAGTAGAGATCACCATTTAACTTCACGAAATTCATCAAGTTCCACAGATGTTAATAAGAGTGCCTTGAATAAGCCATTCGTTAGTCAAACCTAAGAAATCCTGCATATACTACATTCTATTCTGTTTGAGGATTCCTAATAGCATTAAATAATGAAGGCTCTGACACATCTTGCAGCAAAATTTATTTGTTTTTACTCAGTTTCCCAAGTTTAACTGATCATGGAGTCCCTTTCTCAAGGAAAATTTATTGACATCTAGCAAGAAACCAGCATTTTGAATAGCTCATTTTGGAAAATGCTTATTTATAAGTTTTCCTTGTCAGACAAAAAAAAAATTTTTTTCCTGCTTTTAAATTCTAAGGAAGGGCCAAGTATATATTGGTTTCCCTGCCAGTTTATTCCTGTTTGACTATATGAAACTCTCTCTATCCCTAAAATTGTTTGTCCATACCCATGTCCTCAGGAATTTCTATAGGTTTAGAAAGGCAGGGTAAGTTTCCTTGGTAAAAACTCACCTAGGGTGATCTAGCAAGTTTAGTGGAGTGAAGTCAAAATAAAACTTTGGAGGTGAGGGTAATTATGAAACCCATTAGGAGTTGGCCCAGGAAATCTGGCAAGAAGGTATTATAATGTACAACAGTTCTCTTGAGAGTCTTACCCCAATATGAGGTGGTTTCTATACCTGGAGATGGCTGTGGTTTTAGTCAATGGACTCTGGTGACCCCTTTCCACCTTTCCCTGTTCACTGCTTTGGGGAAGATGGCCTTGAGGGGCCGAAAGGAGGATTGTACCAAGATATGTAGTGGTTGGAGATCTATTGGTCATTCTGTACATGGCTTCAGCCTCTGTACTTTTAGGGATGAAAAACTGGGGGCCTGGGAACAGGCTGACAAAGTATCAGTTTCTTGTTTCCTCTGGGCACATGGAGCCCCTATCCCATAGCATCAATACCTGCCTGAAGCATGACTTGTCTCTCCAACTGGATTGGAGCTCCTCAAGGATGAGGGCAGCTTCTGATATTTCTGATGCCCCTCCCCCACCATGCCATGTGCTTACGCTGGGTGCTTGTGAGCACATACCCAGCCAGCATGAGCACCTAGCATGGTGGGGAAGGGACATCAGATAGTGCTTGATCACTAACATTGAAGAGTAGCTCAGATTTTCTAAAAAGTTCCATAGACATAATTTCATTTGGGATTCACAGCAACACTGTGAAACAAGTCAGAGATTATCACCCTATTTTATAGCCAAAGAAACAAATTCTCAGAGAGGTAAAGTGGTGCATCCAACTTCACACTGTTGGTAGGTAGCTGGTGGTCGATATCTGCTGCCTCTGGAAGGATCCACCTTGAGGCTATGTCCTCCTGCTCGGAGATGCTCGACGTTAAGAGGATTCCTAGTCTAGGTAGGGGGCAAGGAGCTATGTCTGGTCTTAGCATCCTGTTTTTGTCTTCTCAGTGGAGCCTGCCTCTTTTGACCAGCAGAGGGAAGCATGGAAACACAGAACTTTCTAAAGGCTAGGACTGTTAGGTTCTAACATACCCTCACAGTATGTGATCAGAACCTCAGCAGCATTCTAGGCAAATGCTACTGACTGCCATTTACTGCACACCCACTATGTGCCCAATTACTATAATATATATTATTTATAATTCTTAAAGCAGCTCTCCACAGTAGGGCTGGCCATCTCTATTTTCCAGATGGGGAGACTGGCTCAGAGATTTAGTCACTTGCCTGAAGCTGTAGAGTTGGTAACTGGTTTGCCTGAGATTTGAACCAGGTCTGCTGGTTCCAACTCTCTTAGCAGGCCCAGGGCAAGTGTGCATTGAAGGAAGTCAGGGAAGGATCCTTTTCCCTCTCGGACATCCTACTTCTCCAAGTTAATGCCACACAGGGCTGAGTGCAACGCTCTAGCTCAAGGAATTGCTCATGCTGCTCTCAGCCTCTTACTTCCTGATTGTGTCACTGCTCAGTGTCTTGTACCTTCCTCTCCTTTTTTCCTGCACCTCCCTCTAATACTTCTTTTCTATCCAAAGCTGGGACAGATAGCAGGTGCTGAATCCAGACCTCTGGTCTCTGACCTTGTTGATTATCCTGGTCTGGCTGCGGCTCCCTCTGCTCCCCCAAACCCCTGCATCCAGGTGCTTCTCCATGGCCACTACCCTAATATAAACCTCCATCATCTCTTGCCAGCCTTCTTCACTGATCTCCCACACTCTGGTCCACCTGCATAAATTAATATCCTCATAATAATTATACTAATGAAGCCCTAACTCCTCACAACTATCCCCACATAGTAGCTAGAGTGGACCTTACTGCCAATTCCTTAATTCCCTTAAAACCTTCTGGTGCTACCCATGGCCTGTAGGGTAAAGCCCCAACCCTGCTCCATCCCTGCAAAGCCAGGGATGACCTGAGGCTGGCCTGCCTCTCCAGCCTCCTCCCTCAGCTTGCCCCATTCTCATGTCCACTACCCCAGCTTTATCCAACAACTGGCCAGCTGTCCTCTGCCTCAATGGCCTTGCCCACCCACATTGTGTCCCCTGCTAGGGAGTGCTCCTTTATCTTTCAAGATGCGTTTCTAATGTCCCCTCTTCTGGAAAGGCTTCCATGACTTTCCTTTCCATCCCAGTTGGAATAAACTTCTCCTCCACTCTCTTCCCCTTGGTGCCATGATCAAAAATGCATAACTGCCTTGATCTGTTCTATGTCTTTCTTTTCCACTCATCTGTGAGCTACTGGAGGGCAGGGATCATGTCTGAGATACCTGCATGTTTCCAGCCCTCATGCTGGGCTGGCACACAGTAGTAGCTTAGTGGGTGAACTTGACCTCAGATGGCTTTACTGCTTAGGCCTGTGGCTTTGGGTTCCTGTTGCTTCAGTCTCCTCCAGAGTGATGAGAAAACTTTACAAACATGCATGAAGAAAGAACTAGCCTCAGTGTCCCTGCTGGTCAGGCTCCTCCTTCCTCCAGAACCCATCCCATACTTAGGGCTAACCTCCTCTCAACCTCCTCACCTTGCCACCCAAGGGCGATCCTGTCTTTGAATTCTGCCTTGGTATAAGCTTTGAGGTCTTTTCCCTTCTCCCTCCTTCCTCAATCACTTTCCTCACCAAAAGTCTCTTACAAGACTTTATAAAATCTCTGCATTTCCTGGTCTCTTGCATTACTCATTCTCTGTTGCTGTCATTTATCAGGAGAGGAGAGGGAGAGGGACAAGGTGAGGATGGAGATAGAAGAAGGTGAGTAATACCTTTATGTTCCAGGGCTTCCATCTTTTTGGTGAAGTGGAGAGCACTGATTAAGCAATAGTAATTCCTCCTCTTCTGCACTTGCTGCTGGGAAGAGGATCAATGATTTACTATCGGAAACCACAGTATCTTCCTGAGGGAGGGTCCTCACAGGCAGCTGGAATTACCAAGCCCCAGGCTTTATTTGGGGGTCTTCTTTTGGCAGAATCTAATTCACATTTTCTGCCCTTGTTGTGTCCTCTCTCACTCACAGACACGTTTGTGCTATGTATGGTATAATCGTATATACCTGATGCCAATTCCAGACACTCATTCCCAAGTCTGCAAATTGCTGTATCCTTTCTTGTGATGCTCCCTCAAGCATCACAGATTTTACACATTTGTTAGATTGAAGCGAGCATACCCTGTGGAAACAGAAACGCTGAAGAGTTCCAGCTGTCCTGTGTTACTTCTTCACCCACATAGTCAAATGCCCAAGGCATAGAGTAGTGTGTTCACTGTGTACTGAGAGCATCAGGCAGGCAAAACGGTGTTGCTGTCCTGGGTTAGCCAGAGACTTCCAGCCTCTTGGGTCACTCTGCCCTTTGCCACTTAAATAGAATCATCTGGAACCTAGTTCCACACATGGTGGGAAAATAGCACAACCCTCACCATCAATATTTTCAGAGATTCTCAGAGGCTTATGCTTCACCTGGTGATCTCTTGGTTTTTGTAGTAGCTTTAAACATGTCTGCACATTCTTTGATACCCGTTCTATTAAGAGGTGGAATTTAATTCTCCTCCCCTTGAATGTGGGCTGGATCTCATAATCTGCTTCTAATAAACAGAAGGAAGAGGAAGTGATGCTGCTTGATTCTTGGGGTTAGGTCATCAAAAATGACAATTGAACACTTATTAGGTTCTCTCTCTTTGGATGCTTGCTTTGAAACCCAGCTACCATGGTGTAAGGAAGCCCAGGCCACATGGGGAAGCCTTGTGTAGGTGTTCTGGCCAATGGCCACAGCTGACATAGGTAGCATGTGAGTTACATGTAAGTGACGGAACTTTTGAGAGGACTACAGACCCAGCCACCATCCTACTGCAACCTCTTTACACCCTAGGAGTCTTTTCCTCTTCTTTTGCTGCTTGGTTCCATATACATCATTTCCTCACTTTTTTGCTCTGGCAAAGCATCACCAATGAAATGTGAATGTATACAGTGGATGATGTTGAATATCTGAGGCCATAGTGGGGTGGGGGTTGCAGCAAAGGTCAAAATGAAAAATTTAAATTTGAGTATTACTCTTATTTTTTATTTTACTTGCATTTTAGGTTTTGGGGTACATGTGAAGAACATGTAAGATTGTTGCATAGGTATACATATGGCAGTGTGACTTGCTGCCTTCCTCCCCATCACCTATATCTGGCATTTCTCCCCATGTTATCCCTCCCCAACTCCCCACCCCCTACTGTCCCTCCCTTGGCACCCCTAGCAGACCCCAGTGTGTGATGCTCCCCTCCCTGTGTCCATGAGTTCTTAGTATTCAACTTCTGCCTATGACTGAGAACCTGCGGTGTCTAATTTTCTGTTCTTGTGTCAGTTTGCTGAGATGAAGTTGTTAACAGCACTGTCTTTTCATTTTTTAAATTTAGTTTCTTTTTGCTCTTTCACATTTCTAGTCTCATAAGTAAACACTTAGCATGTCTTCTACACTTCATTATTATATACAAGAACAACAATTGATTCTAGTTGTAAATCCTTTAGCATATTAAGAAAATACTCTATTTCTCCCAGTTTGTGATGTTTACAATAAATACATATTAATGTTTGTCACATAACTATGCCATATTAATGGAGATTTTTATTGACTAATTAATAAAGTTGAATTATACGTTTTCTAATTTTAACTATCCGTGCTTTGCCACTAGAAATTATATTTCAATTTCATGGTATAGCATGGTAAGATATGGCTGACATAAATTTCATATCAAATATTAAGTATTATGTATCAATATCTGTAAAGAAAGCCAGTATTTTTTTCTTTGCCATTTTTATTACCAGAATTACACAAGCATTTCATGTTAATTGTAAACCTTCTCATAATTTCTGTGGCCTGCTATAAAGTATGTAAAAATGAATACTTATTTCACTGATGTCATCCTTATAAAATGGATATTTATTTCGTTGATGTCAAACTTACAATTCTTTGGGTCCTGCAACTTTTGGTCCCAGGGGCTGGGGGGGAAGATATATTTCTAAACTCATTTCTGTATAACTTCTACAATCAAAAATATTATTTCTTCTCTCCATGAAACTATATTGAAATGTCTATATTTTAAAGAAATTAATCAACTTTTAGGAGATTGTCAACTTCATTTGCAGAGTGATATAAATACAAATTTTAAATTTGAAAGTAAAATAACAGTCTTTCTATTTTCAGTTTTATAAATCATTTCTCTTTCTGTGGTCTTAATGACTTTCTTAAACACTGATGTCTAGTCTGCTTTCTGGGTTTTACTTTCCAGAAGTTTGAATGTATATATCATTGTTTTAAAAATGGCTCTAAGAAATCATTATTGAATATAATACTTTTCTCTAGATTTCTTATCACTGATTCATTTTCTCTGTTTGACCTTTATTAATTTGTATTCTCCCCTAACTATATATTCTTACACCATTTATATTACTAAGTATAAATTTCAGTTTTTACAGTTTCCTCTCTTGTTGCGTAATGAAGCATTTAATACCATGACCTTATTTCAGAGTGCAGTGTTGAGTACATGCCTTGAATTTTGGCAAGTATGTTTCTGATTAGTATATAATTTCTAAATATATTTTATTTATGCCTTTGTTTTCTATTTTGACCTTAGATTTATTTATTCCTATGGGTTGTTTTTTGTCTCTGTGTATTGATTTATAAGACGTTAGAAAAATTCTAATTAATTTTTAATTTTATTACATTAATTTATTTTTACTTTGTGAGACAAATTGAGATTTTCCTAGGTTGACAGTGGAAAAAGTTTTCATATTATGAGCTTTGGGCATTAAAATGTATTATTTACGTCTATGGTGCAATTTTCAATATATTAACTCTCCTAATGATAATATTTACATTTTGCCATGTTTGTGCTGCCTTTTGCTTATTGATCGCTCAAAATTGAGAGCTGTGCATTGATTTCATAAAGCATCCTTATACCTTGATTCCTAATTTCATAATGGATCCTTATATCTTGATCCTTTTCTTTGTTAGTATAGATTTTTATATATGCATTGTTACTCCGTATTATTTCATATATAATGTTTTAAACATTTATATGTCTCTTGGAAATAGCACCAATTAGAAATGTATATTGAAGTCAGGTGCAGTGGCTGACCCCTGCAATTCCAGAAATTTGGGAGGCTGAGGCAGGAGCATCTCTCGAGGCCAGAAGTTCAAGTCCAGCCTTGGCAACACAGCAAGACCCCATCTCTACACAAAATTAAATAGCCAGGTGTGATGGTATGTGCTTGTAGTCCAGCTACTCTAGAGGCTAAAGCAGGAGGATTCCTTGAGCCTAGGAGTTCAAGGTTATAGTGAGCTATGATCATGCCACTGCATTCCAGCCCAGGTAATGAGCAAGACCCTATCTCTAAAAGAAGAAAAAAACAAAATGTATATTGATATATTTTTTACATAAAATACCTTTTAGCTAAATTCTTTTAATTTTATGAGATTTATTTAAATTTTTTTCTAATACTCATAGCATACTTTTAAATATGCATATTTTTAAAAATGTGGGTTACTTTTAAGGGACATCTTATAAAATAGATTTACATACAATTCAATAAATGTTATTCTAAGACCCACTGGAAATCATTCTTCCCTATAAGTGAGATATTATGTTTTATAATATGATTATGTGTTTTCTATTTTTAGACATTTCATTTCCTTTGTTCTACATTTTTGCAAATCACCTGTGCATTCTTGTCTCATCTTCATTAACGTTTCAGAAAGTATATGTCTTGCTTTATGTTCTCCAAATATGTGCCTTTTTATTTTTTAAAGATGTTTCTGTTTTATTTCTGATGTCTCCAACATTTAAAACAATGAAAAAATGAAGGAATATAAATAATTTTATTACAACTGCCTGAGAAAAGAACTCTCATTCCTTTACTCTTTCCCTCTTCTTCAAAAATATATTCTAGTTATTTATGGGTAAAATGTTAATATATTATCATGTAATTTTAGTATTCTATTTAATACTATTTCTTATTTTTATACTTTTCTTTAGTATTTTGTGGATTTATGAAGAATTTTCTTTTAGATTTCTTTCAGTGTTGCCTCATGTGTGTGTTGCCTCACATGATAGCACTTAAGTAATTTATTTGCTGGATTGTGTGGAATACTTTATAGTATTCTTTTATTTAGTCATGATGTGTCAAACTGCTGGAATGATATTGTTTGAAGTGCAATGAGCCATTTTAATCTATATATTGAATTTTTCCATCTCAGGGACATTTCTAATTTCCATCTGATTATCTTTTTGTTTTACCTCCTTTACCTCTTTTTTTACTACCATCTTTTCCCATTTCCATATTTGGGTTTCAGATACTTTCCTCTGAATCTTCTAGTTGTTCAGCATTTTCTCCCTTTGTTCATTGACTCTTCCTAATTTAGGCAGTTAAAAACTTTTCTTCTGTGTCACTTGACTTTTCAACAGACTTTTTTAAAAGACAGATTCTTGCTCTGTTATGAGGCTGACGTGAAACGGAACATTCTTGGCTCACTGCAACCTCTGTCTCCCCAGTTCAAGTGATTCTTCTGCCTCAGACTCCCAAGTAGCTGAGCAGACTCTTTAATGTAGAGTTTTTCTCTTCAATTTGGTCTCTTAAAAAGTATTTCTCAAATCCCTTGTATATCTACTTTCTTTTTCTCTCTGATCTTCTCTTCTGTTTTGTCATCCTTTTGCATTTATTATGGCAACTTACATTCTCAGTTGGATATTCTGTCCTCTTTGGTACATATCCAGGTTAGTTTTACCTTATGATATGAAAAAAAAGAACCATTTTGTGAACTACTGCACTGATCCTTTTCAACATTTTTCATCTTGCTTTTTTTGTCCTTTTCTTTGTTTTGCCATAATACTTCTTACTGGACTCACATTTTGTTCTTCCTGAAACAAAGAAAAATTGGTTCCTATACAGTGTTTGCAAGGGCACAGAGGACAGAACTATTGTGTCCAGCACTGAGCTTGTAGAATTACTTCTTAGATGTGCAGCCACTCTAAAGTTGATTTGAGATGCTTTCAGTCTCAGTTCAAACTTTTAGCAGGTAGCCCTTATCTAATGATCTATCATCTTCCCCTACCTAGACTGCTTTTCTTAAAAATACTTTATGGAAAGATAGCATGGGAAAATAACAATTTGTATCTAATGAAACAAAATATCACCATCTGCTAAAGATCTTTCTTTTGTGGATTGTACCTCCCAGAATGTACTGCTATTCTTCTCACTGTAGGAGAACCTTAAGTCTCTGTAGAGATATTGAATTTCTTTTCCTTCCCATGATTAATTGTACATTTAACTTTAGTTTTACTTCAAACTTAGAAATAGTTTTCTCAAATACGTAGTGTATCATCAGCATTTCCCTTTTTTATAACACTTTTTTTTCATTTATCTCTATTTTTCTTCAAATCTTGTCAGAGAGACTCAGTCTTCAAGTGATTTTTTTTTTTTTTTTTTTTTTTTTATACAGAGTATATATCTTTCACCCAGATTGGAGTGCAGTGGTGTGATATTGGCTCACTGCAACTTCCACCTCCTGAGTTCAAGCCATTCCTGTGCCTCAGCCTCCTGAGTAGCTGGATTACAGGTACCCACCACCCCTCTTGGCTAATGTTTGTATTTTTAGTAGAGACGGGGTTTCACCATTTTGGCCAGGCTGGTCTCAAACTTCTGATCTCAAATGATCCACCCAACTCATCCTCCAAAGTGCTGGGATTACAGGTGTGAGCCACCGTGCCTGGCCAGGTAATTTTTAAAAGAACAATAGAGACATAAGAAATATGACTTCTGAATCTTTCTACATATAGATATGTTCCACTGTTTATTCTCATAAGTTAGGAAGCCTGAACCCAAAGTTACTTTTAGACACAAACTTCTCCACATCCGATATTTTGGTTGCAAATATGGAATGTGTTTGAGAATCATAAATGGAAGAGGTTGCTGTCCAGTTTTCTTTGTGGCATGATTCTCTAATATTAGGTTTTGTAATAACAGGTATTGTCCCATTGGTCTGTCCAGTTTTAATTCTTGTATGTTGTAAGAGAACATTACTAATTTCTTTAGAATACTAAATTATTTAAGCATGTTCCAAAGCTGACTAAAATAATTATTCTTAAGCACTGTGGTCCACATTTTTGAAATAAAGAAAACTATTAAATATACATGTTGTTTTAAATGTTGACATGTTTCCTAAAAATAAAAAAGTAATTATCAAAAAAGGAAAATATTTTTATGAGCAAACTATTTTGGTTATTTCTCCTGTTGATATTTGTAACTATAATTCATAGTCTATATTAGAAATTGTTGTTTAAATATTTTGAATATCAGTAGACAATTCTACAGATCACAGTAAAAGCAGACTGCTAAGGAACACCAATAAATGGAGAGTAAATTGCACTTCTGTGTAAATGAAAACTTGAAGGACTAACTTATGTGCTATCTGCTACCAAAGGGTAATATTTTCACCAGTTCAGACAGATTATAGTCTTCTGGACAAGAGGTGGTTTAAAAATATCAGAAGTAAACATCATAGAGTAGTATTGCAAAATCAAGATGTATGGAGAGACCATTTGGCCATCATTGTATGTATTACTAACACAGACACCTGTTAGATAAAATAGTAGGCTTTTGGTAATGGTTTACAAGATTTTACAGGGTCACAAGTTGATAATGGATTGTTAAGGTGTCTTGCTAAATATTTCAGTGCCTCATGTGAGACTTATTGTAGTGCCAGATTCAAATATGCTAAAGAATTTAAGTGCCTGGCTAGGAAAAGCGGCCTTAAATCAGTTTTATTAAGTTCTGCAATTCTCTAGATCATAGAATTAGAACTTAATTCAAATCTGTTTTACTTTGTACAAAAGAAGAGCTTGTTATATTTCTTAATAAATTTGCAAATATGTCATTTTAAAATTCATTAAAGTCTCGACATGTTGCTCCTTCTGTCATGGAATCCTTGGGTATTACCTTGCCAGATGGAAAACTTTGTGGTTGGTGGTGCCTTTGCCTAAGTTTTACTGTAGCCTACTAGCCTCCTTCTACCCATTTGGCCTGGCAGGCCCCACTTGGCTCACACTACTGGCACTGATCTCATGCCTGCCAAGGATAGCCAGATGTGGAGCAGCAAGGGATGTATGAATGAGCAAGCATGGGGTCCAGCTGCTGTGCACAGCTAGGCTTGTCAGCTGCAGCAGAGAAGGCAACTCTAGGTGCTGGCGTGGGCACTGCTTCCTGTGAGGCCATGGTTGGACCAGGCATACTGCAAGTAGCTTCCACTGCTGTCACTGGGAAACGTGGTGGTGCCTGGAAGCTTGGAGATGCCAGGTACTGCAGAGCCCCAAAGAGGGTGTCCTAGTCCTGAATTGAGGAGCTCCTAGGCCTGGGATCCCCAGAAAGTCACAGAGCCTCTCTCTTTCTCTCTTCCCTCCTTCTCATTGTCTGCAACATGGGGAGCTAGAGGGAGTGTTTTAGCCTAGTTTTTGTCAGAGTTCTTTCAGTCCCACTATTCAGCAGGTCCCAAGTTTTTGTCCCAAGTCTGGGAAGAATGAGGTATGCTGACAACTGAAGGCTGAGTGCGGTGAAGAAGTGCTTTATTAAGTGACAGTACAACTCTCAGGAGACCTGAAATGGGTAGCTCATTTTTGCAGGCAGGTTGTCAGGAAAGCCAGAGTCTGACTGAGTCCAGGGGTTTTTATGGGCTTCAAAGGGGAGGAAGTACATGCTAATTGGTCCTAGGCGGCCATAGGTGGGCCTGGAAAAAGCACCATAAGTTCTCACTCCATTCCAGGGAAGTGGCAGCCTGGCCCCAGGCTTCAGGCCTTTGGTGGCCTGAAGGTGAGGCTTCACTGGGGAACTGCCTCTTTCTGCCCAGGAGCCTGTCTGCCTCCTGCTGCCGTCAAGCTACCATACATGGCACCCAGGCTGTTCATGTTGAGGGGCACCTGCATACCCACACCAAGCTGCCTTCAGCCCTCCCCTTCGGCTTCTCTCCTGTGATTGTGGGAATCCAAAATCCAGAGAGGGCTAAGGTGGGAGGGGACTGGTGTGTCAGCACCACCCTAAACATGCTGGGTCATGACAGCATGATAGGGACAGAATGATAGATTCACTCTGAAATCAGAGTGGGCACTTGGAGTGGGGAGAGACCAGGCGTTGGGAGCAGGCACTTTCGAGCATGCAGAGGCAAGAAGCTTCCTGGGCCCCCAAGAGTACAGGGATGCACAGGTCCACAGCCAGGGCTGGGCAGCTGCAGCTGCACCCAGAAGTGCAGGGCTTCTGCCCCACCAACTCAGAAGTGGATGAGGCTCCCTCCTGTTCCCTGCTCCAGCTGACTCTGTGGATCCTGGAGCCCTAGCTGTGCCTCCCTGCATTGCAGCCGGCCTCTTTGCAGCAGCATCTCCAGATAGGTTGTAGCTGCCATCATTTCTATTTAATTTTTAAATTTTTGCTAGGTACTGGTATATAAGAGAAACTGAAACACAATCTTTCAATGTGATTTACATTATTTGGACAAGTAGAAATGTTTAGTTATTGAATTTTCCTTGTATTTTTCTGCATGCAATGTTATCTCTGATGATCATCTTTCATTAAAATGAGAAGAAAACATTTCTAATATGAATCTGTCAATTTAAGATCTTTATCACAAGAGATGGAAATGGGAATATCATCCTTATGAACCAACAAATGGCTGTCTCTTGGTATATTAACTCATTGCTACCTCACAATGCACTTATTTAAAAGTATACATAGGCCAATGATTAAGTATACCCTCTGTGTAAGATAGAGTTGCTTAGAGTAATTTTCTTTATATTCTCTTAAATATTTGTTACATTTTACGTTTTACATTCTGTGGATTACAATTTACATTCTATGGATTAATTATATGCTAACTATAACTGGTATGCCCTGTGTTGGAAAACTTTTTAAATTAATTTTTTAAATTTGGTTAATAATATAACTGTTATTTTTTCATAAGAAATATGCCTTTATACTGGATCCATTCTTGTAATCCATAATCCACAGTTATGTAAAGTACATTAGAGTTTTTTACATTACATTAGATTATATATATATATATATTATAACTTAGAACCTAATGGCATTTAACACATTAAGGTAAAATTATTGATAAGATTTTAAAAAATATTTGCAGAGGGACAAACAAGTTTTATTATTTTTCAGTTAATACTAGTTAGCTTCCCTAATAGTTGAACTATATTATAAATAAAGGAGTTAAGGACATTAAAAAACCTGCTTTTGATGATAATTACCATGGTTATTTGTATTAAAATTACAGATAAGGAAAATATTTTTTTATGTCATCTTATGTCTAAAAATATACAAGTCTTTATATTATGTAATGATTTTATACTTAATAAATTTCTTCTATGACTATTCTCTTCCTCTCTTAATTAAGTCCTCTCTGAAATTTAAATCAAGTTTCATTTTCTAATGCATTCAAATAGCATAGAAATGTAAGCACAGAGGGGTGTGTGTGTGTGTGTGTGTTTTAAAATTTTTTCTATGGATGTTTTTGTATTCAAAATGCATTATTTTATGGTAATTTATATTTCTTTTTTTGTTGTTGTTTCCCTGCCTCTTCATTTATTTCCTGGAGTCTCAAAAATCTCATGTAGGGTATTCAATTTACAATCCAATGCCTTGCAGGAAATCAAATGAGAAATAAAGGTTCCTCTTATTCTCTCACAGTTGGAATAAAGACTGGCAAAATCATATTGGAGAAAAAGCACCAGCAACTTCAAATTAGTGAGAATCATCTATGGCCATTCATAACATGCTTCCTTTGGCTATTATCTTCTTTTACAAAAAAATTAATAACTCAAGCTCAGGACAAGTATAGCCACCCATTGACCTGAATATATAACGTTTGATTTGAAATTTTAGAACATTTTTTATTGTCTTCTTCTAGCTGGTGAGAAATCAGAGTTGTACACTAATTTTAGGTTGTAAAAATTGCAACAGAACTTTAAAGCAATCCATGCCTGCTGAGAGAAGTGGTGTATTTCATGCTTAGTGTCAGGTCCCAAAATAACTAGAAGTTTTTTTTTTAAAAAAAAGAAGCAAAAAAAAAAAAAAAACCCTTCACTCTCTTTTTATGTTAGTCTGTAGTAATGTGAAATAAGTTAACCTAAAGCTGTTGCCTTCATCCTTTGGATAGTCACACATTTTTGGAAAAAAGAGTCTTCTATTTTATGTATCCATAGATAGAAACTGACAAGGGATATCTGAGACAAATAGTATACATATCCAGAAAGAATCTCTCAGTTTCAAATTAAGAAGCAAAGAACATGGAGAACCAAGAGTAGCTCCTGGTACATTAGAAGACTTAGGGAAGTGGAATTTCTGTCCTTGATATTTTTTTTCCTCTGGCTTTACATAGGAGATAAAGGATGATCAGACTCCAAAAGCTAGAGAACCACTATTTTTGGATGAACTTATATTAAGCCTCTATATTTGAATTCCTTGTCAAAGGTAGAATCCATTTAGTTTAGTTGGCTCATTCTGTAGTGTGTGATAAAGAGGGAAGACTAATACATTGCCTTGCTAAAACCAGGTATTATTCATTGTTAAAAAGCAAATTCTCGGACCAGATTGCTGCATTTAAATCTCAGCTCTACTGTGTTCTAGATCCCTGATCCTAGGCAGGATACTTACTGAGCCTCAGTTTTCTCCTCTGTAAAATGGAGATAATAATAGGCTCTGCTTCAGAGTTATAACAAGATTCCATGAGCTAATACATGTAACAGTTTACATTAGAAAAATCCTGGTACAGAAAAGTTATTCTTTAAGTTTGCTTAACATTCATGTTTCATTTTCCTGATAGGTGCCACCAGGTCAGGAGTGAGTGAATACTGCTAGCAGAAGAGTATTAGAAACACCTAGTTAGGGAATAGGCAAAGGAATGGCAAGTGCTGTATTTCTATATAGATCATATCTGAAAAACCTCATGTCAGTTGAAGGCTTTGTTACATGGGGCAGTTTGGGATTCAGTGTTGGGTGATTCAGTGACTCTTTGTTGCATCATTTGGATGTAGGGTCCAACTTGAAAAAGGAGAAAAATCTGCATGACAGTTACTTTCTCTCTCTCTCTCTCTCTCTCTCTCTCTCTCTCTCTCTCTCTCTCACACACACACACACACACACACACACACACACACTCCTCCTCCTAAAACAGCCACACATAGCAAGTTTGTTTTGAATGTCAGAGCTTTGGAGAGTGATGCTGAATGACTCATATGGGTTATTCTTTTGTAAATTGTGAGATTTTTTTTTTGCCTGTACTTTCTTTTTTACCCCCTGCTGATGATAGTGCTTAATATGCCTGCTTTATTAATAGTGGCCTTGTGGAGTAACCAGAAAGGAATCTATCTAGGAATGGAAATGATACATTAATTGATTTTCTTGAGCTTGCTTGGGTTCACAGTGCTGAGTTGAACAAGTGTTCAGTGTGCACTCAACATTAACCCTGGATGAAGCAGTTGATGACTTTCCATAGGCTGTGCTCTCTTCTTTTTGCATTGTTAACACATTAAAATCGGATAAACTATTCTTTTGGAAAAATAGGACAAAAATTAGAACAAAGCATTTCTAATGAAGAGCAAATGCCTATTGAATCAGCTGAAAATAATCTGTTTCCCTGCAATTGTGTTGGAGATATTTTGCAAGGGCTCTGCCAGTCTTCTTCTCTATAGTTCCTTTTACTTGATCATCTTATTTTTAAGGTAGAAATTCACAAATGTCAGCTTCACCTATTAGTCAGGATTTGCTGAGGTTGATAATTAGAGGCAATGTCGTGTAATGGTAGGAGCATGGGCTGAGTCAGACCCCATCTCTCCCTGACATCAAATTTCAATGCTGCCAGGCTGGTTGATTGCTCTGGCTCTGCAAAGTTCACCTTCCTCATCTAGATGGTGGTGATATCACTGCTGGACGTCAAATTAGGCTGAAAGCAATGGTAAAATAAGATCCTAGATAGGAAAATGTAGTGTCATATGTAAAGTATTATTTGAAATATATGTTTACCTAGACATTTAACCTTTCCCTATTTCTGTATTATTCAAATATCAGTTTGTTTATAGCTTTTGTGAGAAGATAAAGCATGCAATCATTCTGAGGAAGTCTGATGAGCCCTAGATGCAAAAGAGAGATAGAGAAGGAAAGAGAGAGAGAGAGAGGAGAGAAGAGAGAAAAGAAAGAAAGAAAGAAAGAAAGAAAGAAAGAAAGAAAGAAAGAAAGAAAGAAAGAAAGAAAGAAAGAAAGAAAGAAAAATTCCCCTCAAAACATTATTATTTTAGGCTGAGCAGGCTCATGCCTGCAACCCCAGCACTTTGGGAGTCCAAGTGGGCGGATCGCTAGAGCTGAGGAGACTGGCCTGGGCAACATGATGAAATCCCATCTCTACAAAAATACAGACAATATTAGCTGGGCATAGTGGTGCACACCTGTGGTCCCAGCTAGTCAGGAGGCTGAGGTGAGGATCACTTGAGCCTAGGAGGCAGATGTTGCACTGAGCTGAGATTGTGCCCCTGTACTCCAGCCTGGGCAACAGAGTGAGACCCTGTCTTAAAACAACAACAACCAACAAAACACACATACATTATTATTTTATTATCATTATTATTTTGAGATGGAGTTTTGCTCTTGTTGTTCAGGCTGGAGTGCAATGTCTTAATCTCAGCTCATCACAACCTCCGCCTCCCAGGTTCAAGTGATTCTCCTGCCTCAGCCTCCTGAGTAGCTGGGATTACAGGTATGCTCCACCACGCCTGGCTATTTTTTTTTTTTTTGTAGGTGGTCTCTCCATGTTGGTGAGGCTGGTCTTGAACTCCTGACCTCAGGTGATCCACCTGCCTCAGCCTCCCAAAGTGCTGGGATTACAGGCATGAACCACCAGGCCCAGGCTATTCTATTCTTTTTTTTTTGAGACAGAGTCTCACTCTGTCGCCCAGGCTGAAGTGCAGTGGCATGATCTCAGCTCACTGCCACCTCCGCCTCCTGGGTTCAAGCAATTCTTCTGTCTCAGCCTCCCGAGTCACTGGGATTACAGACAAGTGTCACCATGCTGGGCTAATTTTTGTATTTTTAGCAGTGATGGAGTTTCACCATATTGGCCAGGCTGGTCTCAAACTACTGACTTTATGATCTGCCTGCCTTGGCCTCCCAAAGTGCTGGGATTACAGGCGTGAGCCACCGTGCCTGGCACAATTATTCATTTCTTTTAAAGAGACAAAGCCTTTCTCTGTCACCTAAGCTGGCGTATAGTGATACAATCATAGCTGACTGTAGCCTCAGTCTCCTGGGCTCAAACAGTCCTCCCACCTCAGCCTCCTGAGTGGTTAGGACTATAGCTGTACCACCATGCCTGTCTAATTTTCTTGTTTTTTTGTAGAGACAGGATCTTATTATGTTGCCCAGGATGGTCTCAAACTCCTGACCTCAAGTAATCCTCCTGCCTTGGCCTTCCGAAGTGCTGGGATTACAGATAGGAGCCACCACACCCAGTAGAAATATTATTTTTAAATTGTCCAATGGATGCCCATTTTTCATATAATAGTTTCCTTTTATTATTCCTTTTATTTATTAATCAGTAATAGATTATTGATTAATTCAGATAACTAACCTGTAACACAAACAATCACATAGCAGCTGTTATTGAAAAAGGAGCTACAAATAAATTATTTAAGCAGATAGTGAGGCTAAGAGTCCTCACTCAGTAAGGCTTTCCTTTTAATGAAAAGCAGGCCCCAAATCGTTTGTTTTCTAACAAAGAGCAGCCTGTAAAATCGAGCTGCAGACACACACAAGCAAGCTGGAAGCTGCACAGGTGAATGCCTGTAGTTGTGCTAAAAGGAAAACGCTACCTGGGGGCTAGGCATGTTCAGCATGGATGCTCCATCTTCTGTTCTGTTTGTCAACCATGTGTGCAGTAAAGAAGCAGGCAACCTGGTGCCGGCTGGGTAGAGACCCCATCTGCATATAAAAGATTAGGGTGGGATGGCCAGCATCTTCTCACTCTATGCAAACGGCATACCTGTTTGACCAATCTCTCGTGCCTATTTAAATCAGACACTGCCTTCTCAAGCTCCTCTATAAAACCCCATGCATGGGTGGGCACGGTGGCTTACACCTGTAATCCTAGTACTTTGGGGAGACCCAGACAGGTGGATCCCGAAGTCAGGAGATTGAAATCATCCTGGCAAACATGGTAAAAACTGAAAATACAAAACAGGTTGGGCGAGATGGCTAACACCTATAATCCCAGCACCTTGGGAGGCCGAGGCAGGCAGATCACGAGGTCAAGAGTTCGAGACTCATCTGGCCAACATAGTGAAACCCCGTCTCTACTAAAAAAATGCAAAAAAATTATCCAGGTATGGTGGCACATACCTGTAATCTCAGCTACTCCGGAGGCGGAGGCAGAAGAATCACGTCAACCTGGGAGGTGAAGGTTGCAGTGACCTGAGATTGCACTATTGCACTCCAGACTGGGCAATAGTGCTAGACTCCATCTCAAAAAACAAAAACAAACAAACAAAAACAGGACAAAAGGTTTTATAACTCCCTAAATGGAATTTAGTTGTTCTGCTCTGATCTTCCATGCATATCTTTTTCAGAGATTATCTGAATTTTGTTGAGTAGATTTTTTGCATGTTTCTTTTCTAGGTCATGGGAGTTTATACTATATAAATGTAAAAATATAACTGTTGCAAGTCTTATTTCTTTGCAATAATAGGTTACATGATTATAGTTGAAACAAAAACAGATACTAAAACAAGAGTATGCAGAAATATTTTGATGCAAACGTATTTGATGATTTGATTTCCTTCACTCCAGCATATACCACAGAATGTACTGATATTGATGTGCTTGCCTATGTCTAATCTAGAATATAATTATCCTAAACTCTACGTAGTATTTTAGTCAAAAAAGTGCTATCGCTTCTCTGAGTTCTAAATCAAACCAGGGAACAGCAGAGGGAGCTGGTGATGTGCTTTTGCAAGTGAGATGTGTGCTCATTTCAAGGGTCCACAACATTTTTTGGCATGCCGTTTCCATGGAGAGGAGAGTAGGTGTTTTGTTTTGTTTTGGTTTTTAAATCAAGCCACCTGCAAACTGCAATGTGTTCTTTTAGTTATTTCTTTTTATATCTTTGTTTTCCAGGAAGGTGCTGTCGAGCCTACGCAGTCACTTAGAAACAAGAAATATTTGGCAAATTTCTATTAAGTCAAATATGCATTATGTCTCCCACCCTCCAAAACAAACATAACAAAACAAAACAACATAACACCCTTGAATGGCATAGCTTAGTCTGTTCTTGAACCATATGGGCACCTACTATTTGTGGATTGCATGTTAAACCAACAAAAAGATATTGAGCAGCCTTATGTTCAATGTATGTGTTGAGCACTATTTTGGACATGTCAATTGCTTGAAACTGAAGCTGGAAATGTCAGTAAACTCCACGGAGAGTCTCTACATAAATTATCACAAGTTAAATAGCATAAAGCATATAGGATTATCTAATTCTGTTATGTTTACAGGTCGTTATTATATCCATCAAACCTGAAATTTGTACCATTTACTTGCCAGATTTAGAAGAATTTTGAACTTTCGAGAATAATTTTTTTTTTTTTTTTTGAGACAGAGTCCTGCTCTGTTGCCCAGGCTGGAGTGCAGTGGCGCAATCTCGGCTCACTGCAACCTCTGTCTCCTGGGCTCAAGGGACTCTCCCACCTCAGCTTCTGGAGTTGCTGGGACCACAGGTGTGCACCACCACACCTGGCTAATTGTTGTATTTTTTGTAGGGATGAGGTCTCACCACGCTGCCCAGGCTTGTCTGGAACTCCTGGGCTCAAGGAATCCTCCCACCTCAGCCTTCCAAAGTGCTAGGAGTACAGACGTGAGCCACCATGACTGACTGGATAATGAATTATATTAAGGCTACAGAAAGAACATGGTATTACTTCAAATATGACACTTCCATTTAACTAAATGTGTAGTAACAGAGCCAGAAGAGCTGCTTAGGGCAGTCTTTGAGAAAAATACAAAACAGGTTGGGCGGGATGGCTCACGCCTATAATCTCCCAACAAAGCTCAAGTGCAAGAGAGGCTTGAGCTTTGTTGGGAGAGAAATCGGATAAAAATCCTTGCAGGAGGCAGGGATGGTGTCACAGGGTGGGGGCCAGAGTGCAGCTGTTGTGTTTGGTCTTTGGGGCAGTGGGGCAAGCCCTGCTGAGGCAGAGGATTAACAAGCAAACAAACGCACTCTTGGACAACGCAGTGCTGCTCCTCACTAGATGGAAATGTCAGAAGATAGACTTTCAAATCAATGAGCCCTCTGCTACAGTGGTTCTCAAAGGTTTTGTTTTGGAACTCCTTACACTCTTAAAAAGTAATGATGAAGATTAAGATTAAAATAAAAAATAAATAAAATAAAAAACAAAAACAAAACAAAACAAAAAAAAGTAATGATGAGGCTGGCGCAGTGGCTCATGCCTTTAATCCCAGTACTTTGGGAGCCTGAGGCTGGTGGACCACGAGGTCAGGAGTTCAAGACCAGCCTGGCCAACATGGTGAAAACCCATCTCTACTAAAAAAAACTACAAAAATTAGCCAGGCATGCTGTCAGGCACCTGTAATCTCAGCTACTTAAGAGGCTGAGGCATGAGAATTGCTTGAACTCAGGCGGCAGAGGCTGCAGTGAGCCGAGATAGCACCACTGCAATCTAGCCTGGGTGACAGAGTGAGACTCCGTCTCAAAAAAAAAGAAACAAAAAAATGTAATGAGAAGGGACTCACTGGAAGTTGAGTCCCTTTCCCAGCCTACAGGTTATGCTTGGAAACCTTCAGGTTGGGTGGGGAGTTTTTCTAGCTTTTGTTCTGGGGGTCTTGTGCAGATGCCCAGGGAGAAGCCAGGCAAGGAGGCTGCTTTTGCCCTCGCCCTGTGGCTGCCAGACTGGCTGATTTGTTGGCATCAAATTCACACTGAAGAAATGGTGCTTTATCCTGTGAATAGAAAGCCATGTTCAGAAGGGCCTAGTGTGTATAACCCACTTTCCCAGGAAGCACTGCAAAGGATAAAGTATGTCAGGGACAGAAGGAGAAAAAGTAGAAAGTATCAGAAAATCTCTAAGAGTTGCCTAGTAGACATGTCATACAAAAAGCCTTGTCTGGGCTGGGTGCAGTGACTCATGCCTGGAATTCCAGCACTTTGGAGGCTGAGGCAGGAGGATCACCTGAGGTCAGGAGTTCGAGACCAGCCTGACCAACATGGTAAAACCCCATCTCTACTAAAAATAAAAATTAAAAAAAGTTAACTGAGAGTGGTGGCAGGCACTGGTAGTCCCAGCTACTTGGGAGGCTGAGACAGGAGAGTTGCTTGATCCTGGGAGACACAGGTTGCAGTGAGCCAAGATCATGCCACGGCACTTCAGCCTCGGTGCCTGGCTGTCAAAAAAAAAAGCCTTGTCTGTGTTGCATGTCTGTCTCAGTGCCTAGCTGACCCAGAGGTTTTAAAAGGACTAGAGTATTTGGGGAAATGGGATGGAATATGTAGAGCTGCCATCAATAGTAGCACACTATGTTCAGGTCACCATTGTCCCTGTGCCTGTACTCATGTCACCTCCAGCTCTAGGGGCCACACTGTGTGATGACATCATGTACAGATGGCAAAGCACTCAGGCACCTCTAGGCGCAACAGAAAACTGCAGCTGACGATTAAACACCACCTGCATCCACTTGACTCACAGGTTGGGATGGCCCACTTCACAAAAGAAAAACTGCTCACAGCTGAACACCAGAATATGAGCAGCAGCCATTTCAAGAATTCTATACATTAAATCCCAATTTTCTCCATCTATCCATGGGTTTAGATGATAGGAATAAGACCCAAGTGACACCACTGCAGCGTCCTATGGACAAATGGCTTTGATTCTCCCAGCATAGGGAGGAATGACAATTCCACAGACATCTAACAGGGACAGCCCTTCACCACTCACTGGTTTGCCCAAATCCAGCCCATTCATCCCTGTCAGTTCATCTGGTCACAGTGCATGATTGCCTTCCAAAGGGGTAGGGACAGAGTCACAGCTACCATTCTTGGTCAACCCAGCCCTGTCCTGGCTCCCCATGTCATCCAAACCCATGTGCCTCCTCCATCAGTCGCTGTGGCACTGTTATCCTCAAGCCATTGGACTTTGGTTCTTCTTAACAGCCAAAGGATGTGCTGGGCTTTGATGTTTTCAGTGCTGCTTTGAAAGCCTTAGCAGGCTTGACTAGGAAGGAGCTGCCAGCCCAGGCATGGGCCTCCCGACCTACATCTCTTCCGCAGGTACTTCTCATACCCCACTGCTGTCCCTGGTCCGGGCTCTGAAATGCAGGGGCATGCTGCACCCACCAATGCCCACTCTCTCCACAGCACCCCTCCCGGCTTGCTGCTGAGGCCCCATTGATTCCAGCAGCACCTCACAGTGTATGAGTCATTCTTTTTTCCAGGCCAGGCAACTTCCTACCCTAGATGTTTTTTGCATGCAGTAGCATCATGCACTTGAACTGCACAGCAAACCCCACCTCAACAGTAACTTCTTGAATTTGAGTCTCTGGTCATAGCATAACCCAGTTCTGTGTGGGGTCCCTACAGCAGGTAGGCATGTAAGACTTCGAAGAGTGGGCACAGAGGCTCATAGCAATCCCAGGACTTTGGAAGGCAGAGGCTGGTGGATCACCTGAGGTCAGGAGTTTCAGACCAGCCTGGTCAACATGGTGAAATCCCATTTCTACTAAAAATATAAAAATTAGCCGGGTGTGGTGGCAGACGCCTGTAATCCCAGCTACTCAGGAGGCTGAGGCAGGAGAATCGCTTGAACCCAGGAGGTGAGGGTTGCAGTGAGCCAAGATTCATACCATTACACTCCAGCCTGGGTGACAGAGTGAGACTCTGTCTCAAAAAGAAAAAAAGTTAAATAAGTAAATTAATAATAATAATAAAAAATAAAAAAGACTTTGAGAATCTGTGAGTAACTCACACCACCAGGTTATGTCTGTAGGGTTAGTTTCAAAAATGTCTAAAAAAATGAGGTTCTTTATCACAAATCAAAAATGTTTAATTAGATGCATACTTTACAATACTGAGCTTTATAAGGAAGGTAGAGTATTATACCTGGCTATTGGTTGGAAGCATCTTATTAATAGGAAAGTTGCTAAGTGTTCATATATCATATAAATGCAAAAAAGGGGAGAAAGAAAAAAATGGACTCAAATTATGGTGCTACAAAATTCTATAGCATGATAAAAACTCCTAATTTTATTTTAAAAATATTATTATTGTTATTTTTGATACAGGATCTCACTTTGTTGCCCAGGCTGGAGTGCAGTGGCGTGATCATGGCTCGCTGTAGCCTCAACCCCCCAAGTTCAGGTGATCCTTCCATTTCAGCCTCCCAGATAGCTGGGACCACAGACATGCACCACCACACCTGGCTAATTTTTTGTAATTTTTGTAGAGATGGGGTTTTGTCCAGGCTAGTGTTGAACTCCTGGGCTCAAGCAATCCACCCATCTTACTTAGTCTCCTAAAGTGCTGAGACACCACGTGCGGTAGCATGTGCCTGTAGTTCCAGCTACTTGGGAGGCCGAGGCTGGAGGATCGCCTGAGTCCAAGAGTTCTGGGCTGTAGTGCGCTATGCAGATCGGCTGTCCACACTAAGTTCGGCATCAATATGGTGACTTCTTGGGAGCGGGGGACCACTAGGTTGCCTAAGGAGGGGTGAACCTGCCCAGGTGAGAAATGGAGCAGGTCAAAACTCCCAAGCTGATCAGCAATGGGATCACACTTGTAAATAGCCACTGTACTTCAGCCTGGGCAACATAGCAAGACCCTATCTCTGTAAAAAAAAAAAAAATGTGTATATATATATATATATATATATATATAAAATAAATAAATGTATGTTATAATGCATATGTAATATGTATTATATGTAATATATAAATATATATTATATAAGTAAAATATATATAATTTATTATATATATATATAAAATAAAAAATAAAGTGCTAAGACTACAGGTGTGAGCCACCACGCCCAGCCTTATTTTGTGGGGATTTGTTGTTTTGTTCTTGTTTTTGTTTTTTTTTTTGAGATGATTCTTGCTCTGTCACCCAGGTTAGAGTGCAGTGGCGCAATCTCAGCACACCACGAACTCTGCCTCCCGGGTTCAAGTGATTCTCCTGTCTCAGCCTCCGGAGTAGCTGGGATTACAGGCACCATCCACCACACCAGTCTAATTTCTGCATTTTTAGTAGAGACAGGGTCTCATCATATTGGCCAGGATCTTCTTGAACTCCTGACCTCGTGATCTGCCTGTCTCAGCCTCCTAAAGTGCTGGGATTACAGGTGTGGAACACTGCACCCAGCCAGCATTTTCCTTTTTTTTAGCAAGGTTGATGGATAGTAGATTACAGAGACCCATCAGGATTCTTGGATCCATTTCCCTTGTGACCCACAACATTGCATTGACAAAATGAGTAACTGGGTTTAGAGTGTCTAGATTGTGGTTGTAGACACAGTGGGCATAACACATGCTGGATGGCACCTGATGTGGTGATATGCACATGGTGGGACTCACAATCACAGTTGCAGTGCATCCGATGATGGCAGCTGGCAGCCAGTCCTGAGTGGCTTTTTCCCAGGCTTTTCCTGCACATGGGATCACTCTTAATGTTCAGTTCCTGCTACTTCCTTTGTTTTTCAAGAGTGCATGTTAGAGCATAATGTTTTATTTTAATCATTTGAAAATGTGGCATTTTAATTATTAGTAAGTGCATCTAATAACTAATTTCAGCATTTAAAAAATTAAAGTGGGCCAGGCATGGTGGCTCATGCCTGTAATCCCAGCACTTTGGGAGGCCGAGGCAGGTAGATCACGAGGTCAGGAGATCAAGACTATCCTGGCCAACATGGTGAAACCTGCCTCTACTAAAAAAAAAAAAAAAAAAAAAAATTAGCGGGGCATGGTGGCACACTCCTGTGGTCCCAGCTACTCAGGAGGCTGAGGCAGGAGAATTACTTGAACCCAGGAGGCAGAGATTGCACCACTGCACTACAGCCTGGGCGACAGTGCAAGAGTTTGTCTAAAAAAAAAATTATGTACCCCTAAATATTTGGGATGTTAACAATAAAATACTAAAGCAATTAAAAGGGAAAAAAGTCAAACTTTATTATGACCCCAAAAACATAAAAACCCAAACCTTACTATGACTTCAAAAGACTTTTGTACAGCATATGTGGGTTTTATTTAGTTGTGCTTATCATAATAAAACATTTTAAATATTTATTAATTCATATAGTAATAAACTGATTACAAGTTAACATATACATATTTTTTTTTTTTGAGACAAAGTCTCTCTCTGTCACCCAGGCTGGAGTGCAGTGGTGTGATCTCAGCTCACTGCAACCTCTGCATCCCGGGTTCAAGTGATTCTCCTGCCTCAGCCTTCGAATAGCCGGCATTACAGGCCCCACTACCATGCCCGCCTAATTTTTGTATTTTTAGTAGAGCCAGTATTTCAGCACGTTGGCTAGGCTGGTCTTGAACTCCTGACCTCAGGTGATCTCTGCTTGCCTCGGTCTCCCAATGTGCTGGGATTACAGGTGTGAGCTACTGTGCCTGGCGTAACATCTGTCATAACAGAAGGTTACTGAATTTTCTTTTTTCTTTTTTTTTTTAATTGAGACGGAGTTTTATGTTGTTACCCAGGCTGGAGTGCAATGGCAAGATCTTGGCTCAGTGCAGCCTCTGCCTCCCAGGTTCAAGCGATTCTCCTGCCTCAGCCTCAGGAGTAGCTGGATTACAGGCGTGCGCCACCACACCCGGCTCACAGCTACCCTCTTCTGAGTTGAATTTTCGTATATGTCTCTACATTCAATCTATTTTGATATTACATATCATTTAGCCTCTAGAAAACTCTAATGTTAACTGGAAAAATAGAATGAAAGGGCAAATAAATCATCTCAGATTTATTATGAAAATAGATTAAAAAAAATTTTTTTTGAGATGGAGTCTTGCTCTGTAACTCAGGCTAAAGTCCAGTGGCACAATCTTGGCTCACTGCAACCCTGCCTCCTGAGTTCAAGAGATTCTCCTGCCTCAGCCTTCTGAGTAACTGAGACTACAGGTGTGCACCACCGTGCCTAGGTAAATTTTGCATGTTTAGTAGAGATGGAATTTTACTACTTTGGCCCGGCTGGTCTTGAACTCCTGACCTCAAGCGATCTGCCTGCCTCGGCCTCCCAAAGTGTTGGGATTATTGGCATGAACCATGGCTCCCAGCCTGCCATCTAAACCATTTTGAAGTATGCAGTTCAATACTGTTAAGTATATTCAAATCATTGTGCAGCAGATGTCTAGGACTTTTTCATCTTAGAAAACTGAAATTCTACATCCATTGAACAACTGCCCATCCTGTGGCCACTTGCAGCCACCATTCTACTTTCTGTTTTTATGAGTTTGACTACTCTAGGTATCTCATAAGTGAACGTAGCATTTTATCTCTCTGTGACTGGCTTATTTCATTTACTATAACATTTGAAAGGTATGCTCAGATGGTAGCATATGTCAGAATTTCTTTTCTTTTTAAGGCGAATATTCCATTGTATGTATAGACCACATTTTTTCTATTCATCCCTCAATGGACATTTGGGTTGCTTTGCCTTTTGGCTATTGTGAATAGTGGTGCTGTGAATGCAGGTGTACAAGTGTCTTTCAGTTCTTTTGGATACATATCCAAAGTGGGATTGCTGGATCATATGGTTATTCTATGTTTAACTTTTTGAGGAACTGCCAAAACTGCCCAACTATTTGCTAGAGCACCATTTTATATTCCCTCAAACAATGTACAAGGGTTCTAATTTCTCCACATATTCATTAACACTTGTTTTTTCTTTTTTCTTTAATTGCATTTTAGGTTTTGGGGTACATGTGAAGGACATGCAAGATTGTTGCATAGGTACACACATGGCAGTGTGATTTGCTGCCTTCCTCCCCTTCACCTATATCTGGCATTTCTCCCCATGTTATCCCTCCCCAAATCCCCACCCCCTGCTGTACCTCCCTGAGATCCCCCCGACAGACCCCA
>CAUYOR010069401.1:0-12219 GCA_963573925.1 Callimico goeldii
CTTCCTTCCCTTCCCTCCCTCCCTCCCTCCCCCCTATCTCCCTTCCTTCCTTCCTTCATCCCTTCCTTTCTCCCTACCTTCCTCCTTCCCTCCTTTCCTCCAAAAAAAAAAAAAAAAAAAAGATATCCAGGACTTGAACTCAGACCTGGAACAAGTAAACTTAATAGACATTTACAGAACTCTCCACCCCAAATCCATAAACTGTACATTTTTCTCAGTATCACATCACACCTATTCTAAAAGTGACCACATAATTGGAAGTAAATCACTCCTCAGTAATTACACAGCATTTCACAGGTTTAAATGAAATATTGGTTGGCTGCTTGTTTGTTATTTTCCTCCCTTATTCCTTCCTGTCTCCATTGTTAAGCACATTTATTGGCATAAAAGAGGTTTATAATACCCATTTTTAGACTGCTTTCTAGCCTGGGCTATAGAGCAAGTTTCCCGTTCTCTGTCCCTCTTTCTCTTCCTCTTTCTTTCTCTCTTTCATTTTTTTTTCTTTCTTTCTCTATTTTTTCTTTCTTTTTCCTTTCTTTCTTTTTTCTTTTTTTTTAAAAAAAGAGAGATCATGACCATCCTGGCCAACACAGTTAAACCCTGTCTCTACTAAAAATACAGAAACAAAATTAGCTGGGCATGGTGGCACGCACCTGTGGTCCCAGCTACTAGGGAGGCTGAGGCAGAAGCATCGCTTGAACCCAGGAGGCAGAGGCTGGTGAGCTAAGATTGCGCCAGGAAACTCCAGCCTGGTGACAGAGCAAGATTCTGTCTCAAAAAAAAAAAAAAAAAACCCACAAAATATTCTCCAGAATATATCACATTCAGTCACAAAGTAAGTCTTAACAAAATTAAGACAACTGAAATAATAACAAGCATCTTTTCTGAACACAGTGGAATAAAAATAGAAATCAACGGCATAAGAAAAACTGGAAATTACACTATTTGTAGAAATTAACACACTTTTGAAAAACCAGTGGGTCAAAGAAGAAATCAGAGAATGGAATGGTGGTTGCCAGGAGCTGGAGAAGGGAAAACTAGGGAGTTGCTATCAATGGACTTTGAGTTTCGGTTATGAAAGATGAGAGATCTGCTGTTCAACTGTGTTGCCTATAGTTGAAAACAACTGTATTGTACACTTAAAAATCTGTTAAGTGCATAGATACCATTAAGTATTCTCTCAAAAATAAAGGATGAGCAAGAAAACATATAGAAAGTAGTACAATGAACTAGAATGCCCAGATATAATTCGTACATAAAATATATTACTTCCCATAGGCAAAAGTCATATTAATAAAAATTGGTCATAAGTAATGCTTTGTGAGATCTGCACACACACAAGAAATTTTTAAAAATGCAACTCATTGTTTTAGTTAATATCAAATCTGTAAAAATGTAACAATTTGGAACTATTTTTAAAAATGACACCATTAGTGTTGCATGTACATAAGATTTTCTAAAAGGCCATTTTAGGGTTATTGTTAAAAAAAAGACTGCTTGCTCTTTCTGGGTAACATACTGCAAATTTTGAGAAAATTAAAATACTCTATTTTCCATTAATTAAGAAATATATTTTACTTATATAATAAAATATGACAAATATGTTAAATTAGTGTTTCTCAAAACCTGATTATCCACAAAGAAAGATAAATTTTGACAATAATCACCATGATGCCAGAGGCTATTGATCAAACTAGATGTTTGGTTGTCCTGATGTTCATCTTTTTACCTGTCTTGAAAAAAAAAGTTAAGTATGTCAAGTATTCACCACAAAGCTTACAAGAACCTAATTAGAGCTATAAAATCAAAATAAAAGAGTATAGCACTGGGAGATGCATAGTTTGAAGGGCTTATTCTTCAATTAAAATCACATATCTACCACTTGTTTAGGAAAAAAAAAAAATCAAACTCATTAACAAGATATTCAGCCAAAATCCCTCCCAATCTATCCTTAGCCTGTCCCCAGACTCATATTCTCTCATTCTAGTTACAGCAGAATACTGACACTGCCTACTCTCCACATCCCTGGTCATATTTTTAGTCTTTCAGAAATGCTGTAACCTACTTACTTTTAAATTGTCCTCTAACCAGGTTCATCTCAAATTAATTTTCTTGTTATTCCAGTCAGATTTAACCTCTGTGAATCTATGCATACACCTGAATTCTAAGTTATACAATTCACTTACTTACCTATTTGACAATATATACTGAGTGCTAACGTGCTAAGCACTGTTCTAAGGCTGAAGCTACAATGGAAGAGAAGACTTGACACGTAAGTTAATGCTTGTACTCATCATAGACTAACCTGTATTTTCCTTAGTTGTTTAAATGCCTATTCTTCCATCAATTTGTGAGTTTCTTGAAGTCAAGGCCCACACGTTAAAAAAAAAAAAAAACAATCTTTGCTCACACAGAGCACTTATCATATTATATTTAGAATGGTAGCAATTGGTTTTAAGACCAGGTTTTGTAATTTATTGTCTTGGGAACTTGAACAAAGCACTTATCTCTTTTATTCTCCCCCCCTTTTTTTTAAGATGGAGTTTTGCTCTTGTTGCCCAGGCTGGAGTGCAGTGGCACGATCTTGGCTCACTACAACCTCCGCCTCCCAGGTTCAAGCGACTCTCCTGCCTCAGCCTCCTGAGTAGCTGGGATTACAGGCATGCACCACCATGCCCAGCTAATTTTGTATTTTAAGTAAAGACGGGGTTTCACCATGTTGGACAGGCTGGTTTCAAACTCCTGACCTCAAGTGATCCACCTGCCTTGGCCTCCCATTACAGGCATGAGCCAATGTGCCCCACTGATTCTCTTTTCTCATATGGGAAGTAGAGATAATAGTACCTGTCTTATACTAAATTTCTCAAAAAAAGTATTTTGTTGAGCTCTAGAAGTCTAAAAATATCCACTAAATATTGGTACTGAGTAGATAAAGAAAATGTGATATATATACACCATGTAATACTACTGGGTCATTAAAAAAAAAGAATGAAATAATGTCTTTTGCAGCAACTTGCATGGAGCTGGAGGCCATTATTCTAAGTAAAGTAACTCAGGAATGGAAAAGCAAATACTGTATATATTCCATTCACTTATAAGTGGGAGCTAAGCCATCAGGATGCAAAAACATATACAATGATGAAATGAACTTTGGGGATTTAGGAAGGGGAGAGGTTGGAAAAGATGTGAGGGGTAGAAGACTATATATTGGGTACAATATACATTGTTCAGGTGATGGGTATACTAAAATCTTAGACTTCACCACTAAAGAACTCACCCATCTAACCAAAAACTACCTGTACCCCAAAAACTATTGAAAAAAATCATTAAAAAAATACTGGTACTACTACATTAGTAAATAAACCCGCCTCTTCTACTGTACTGAATTATAGCTGGGGCCATTATTTGTTAACTATTCACTGACCAACAAAACTAATGTAAAACAGTAAGCTAAGCAACAGTACAACAAAGTCCTCCATTAGCTGAAATACAGATTACATTTACTTTTTGGGGGGTGCGGTGGGGGGGGTGGGACAGTTTCGCTCTTGTTGCCTAGGTTGGAGTGTAATGGCATGATCTGGGCTCACTGCAACCTCTGCCTCCTGGGTTCAAGCAATTCTCCTGGCTCAGCCTCCGCATAGCTGGGATTACAGGTATATGCCACCATGCCTGGCTAAGTTTTTGTATTTTTAGTAGAGATAGAGTTTCACCATGTTGGCCAGGCTGGTATTGAACTCCTGACCTCAGGTGATCCGCTCGCCTCGTACTCCCAAAGTGTTGGGATTACAGGCATGAGCCACTGTGCTCAGCCTTACATTGACTTTTTGTAGTGGTATCTCACCAGCTGATATCCTACACTTATTTTCCCAGTTAGATTTCTAGGTATCTTCTATGTAACCCCATATGGTGTTAACATTCAGTGTTCATGGGACCACTAGGAGGTATTTATATATACATAGGAGGTCTGTGAATAATGTGATTTTGTTTACTGTTGTTTTATTATAATGTTGATGAGGAAAAGAAGGATCCCTGGTCAGGCCATTGTGTGTGTGGAGTTTGCATGTGTTCCCTACATCTGCATGGATTTTCTCTGGACACTCCAGTTTCCTCCCACAACCCAAAGATGTGCACATTAGGAGAACTGGCATCTCTATATTGTCCCAGTATAAGACACTGTTCTGTGCTGTGAGTGCACCCTGCACTGGAATGGCATCCTGGCCAGGGCTGATTTCAACCCTGGGCCCTTAGCTGCAAGGACAGGCTCCAGCCACCCACAAACTGAAACCAGAAAAAGCATACTGGAAAATGAAGATGAATTATTGTAAAGTAAAAATTCATAAAGTATATGATAATCATACAAATATATGACAATAAGTGATACAATATAAAAACACTCAGTGAGGCTGCCATATTTGTGATTGTTTTGAAACTGCATCATGATGGGAGTGTTCCTTACAATTTTGCTTTGCAAACATTTATTCCTTGATTTAACCCACCATCACTGCTACTGCCACTCACAGATACACCAAATACTGGGTAAATACTTACCTTGTTTTTATTAATATTTCTGAAATGTATGTATAGCTCACATTTATTCTGATGTTAAATATAAGAAGTGTTTTGGATCTTTACTAGAAGACTGATGATATTTTTGTGACCAGAAATATGCCATAGGAACTTAACTCTTGTTCATGTCTATTAGTCTGTAGTAAAATTAGTTTTGCTATACATTGTTTTGTTTAGTCAAATTAGATTCCAAGATTCTAAGATTCCAAGAACCTATCAATGACATCAAATGCAGACTTACTGCAGGAAGAAATCTGTTACAGGGAGTTGACTTTACACAACTGTGGGAGCTGCTTAAACAGCCTTTGTATCTAATGGTGTAGTCCGAATTCCAAAGGGCAGGCAGTTGAGAGGAGAAAAGATGGATGTAATACTAGGGAGAGTGAGAACAAACTGATACCAAGAGCATCAGCTGGAATTTACAAGGATGGACTCACGTCAGTCTTACTGCCTCCAATCTGGATGCAATGGGTATTCTGCAGGAAATGCTGGTGCCTTTCATTATGAAGATAGACATATACCTGGCCTAGGGTAAGAGAAGTGGAAGGAGGATACAGGGCAAGGAAGAACAGTTACAGACCTGGCTGCAGTGAGCCAGTAAAATAACCTTTCTAGTGTAAATGAACACTGCAGTAGTGTACCAACCTTCCTAGTGTAAAAGGAGTGTTTCACTCCTGTCCTCCAAATTTCACACAAAATTGTCTATTTTGGTCACTCTAACTAGAAACATAGAAGAAGGAAATTCTGTGAAGTGTAGTTGACCCTAGTCAAACTAACATGTTACAGAGTCAACTTCTTTTCAACTTGGCAACTACACATATCTCTTAAAACCATACTTGGTTCCCAAATGGAGACAGTAACAGTCATGCTTCCACCTAACATGATATAATTATCCCTCCACACAACAAACATGCTAACCCTTTCCTTCTAAAAGAGAAGGTATGAGTTCCTCTTTTTTACTTTAGGGGATGTTCATTCTTCTTCAAACTGATTCAGTTTTCTTTAATACCTTGTAACTTAAATATATAGATACAAAGTTAACTATTATTAACATCTTAGATGATGGGGAATGAGACAGTAGGAGAAAAAAATTGATTACTATATAGACAAACATATATTAAGAAGGAATATAAATGTTTACATCAGAACTACAGCAGTGCTCACTTCTCTAACTCCTCATGTAGGTACAGCTGTTATTTCTACATACACTTTTCTACTAACCATTCTATATTTTTTGCCCCTTGCCCTCAGCAAGTACTTCACTGTTCATGGTTCTTATCTGGCAGGGTGGCCCAAATGTTTATTCCTAAAAATCAGGGCCATTATCAGTACTGCCTAAATTGGATTCTTATAGCTTTCTATTGATTTTACTCATAGAACCTGGGAGTACTGCATTCCAGAAGTACTCTACATTATCCACATTTTATAGCAGCAACTCAATTTCCTCTTGATAGGCTCAATCTACCAATAATTCTTCTTTGCCTGAGGGTTTACAGTGGCTAGAGGAAAGCAGTCTCAACTTCCAGTTCAACAGAATTATTACTTGTGGAATCATTCCACCTGTGTCCCAAGGTGGAAGCATTCTTCTTGTGGGGATTAAGACTTATAAATCAGCGTAGCCTAAAGTTGTGAGAAAAGGAAGCAACAATTTTGCTAGTGAACCATTAGGAGTAATTGTGTGTGGTGCCATGCCCATTTCCAGACTTTGATTTCTAGGCCCATGGATCCTGACTAGAGGAGAAATAGCAGTATAAATAAAAATCTGATTTAGAGCATGCATTACATCCTGGAGGATACTGCCCCAGCTCCACAGGGCATTGCCACCTAACTGGTATTGTAACTGAGTCTTCAAAAGGCTTTCCTCCATTCTATCTAGCCAGCTGCTTCAGGATGAATGGGATCTTTCTAAGATGAGTGAATTCCATGAGCAAAGCCCAATTTCCATACTTCATTTGCTAGTAAGCGAGTTCCTTATTTAGAAGTGATGCTGTGTGGAACATCATGACAATGGATAAGGCATCTGTAAGTTCATGGATAGTAGTTTCAGCAGAAACATTATGAGCAAGGGAGGCAAATCACTATCCAAAGCAAATGTTTTTTCCAGTGAGAAGAAAGCACTGCCTTTTACAGAATGGAAGTGATCCAATGTAATCAACCTGCCACCAGGTAGACGGCTGATTCTCTCAAAGAATGGTACCACCAAGAGGGGTTCAGTGTTGTTACCAGATCCACTTGGTGAGTAGAAGTCAATACTGCTGAGCCAATGCATAAGCTTTCATCTATGGCACCATGTCTGCTTTATTCATGAATCAATATATACCTCCTATAGATTCTGCTTCTCTGTTTGAACCCTGACTGATGAATTGGGTTTGGAGAATAGTTTCAAAGGAACTGAATCTTAGAATCAGGTTATCTGAATTGGTTCATGCTCTTGCTTTTATAATATTTTACATTTATATTTCAATCATTTAAAGTATTATACAAAATTGAATCAATTTTTTAATAGCACACACACAAAAGAGTATTCAGGTTATACTTACTAAGGACTGAATCAACATATTAAGACAACTTTTCTGAATCTCGGGAGGTATATTTGCAAAGCTTCTCTCAGACCAAAACCTTGCAAAATGCTGTACAATCCATCTGTTAAAATCAAAGAATACCAAGTTAAAGAAATTAAGATGTTTTTCATTACACTAGTCAATATTTTGGTTTCCAATTATATAACCATACGTATATATGATCTAACACTATTAATTTTATGAACTCTACAATGAACTTCATATTCTTTTCTGCAAACATGTATTTTAAAACCATATGCACAGATTTTAACATAATTAAACATGGTTCAGCTAAGATAAAATGATCCCAAGAATCTTCAGTATTATCTAAATTAATATCATACTTAATTGGTGAAACTAGTTCAGCACTAAGCTACTTACTTACATTGTGCCAAGAAAACAGGCAAACCCTAGAGTTCCCCACAAAATTAGAAGAATAGAAAAACAAAATCCCCAAATTAATAGTATTAGCACTACTTAAGATAACTTACTTCATGCAGTCAGCAAAAAGACTTTCCCCTCCAAATGAATGAGCAATAATCAGGCATTCTAGTATAGACACCAATGTTCTGGAAACAGGCTAAAATTGATGGAAAACACCACATTTATTCTTTTTCAATTTACAGAGGATAAAAATATTTGGTTCATAAAGATAATCCAACTTATATACCTAAACTGCAGAACACATACAACTCAAAATTTGATAAATTCAAGATTTATTTTCTATATTTAATTCTTTATCTGAAATTAACTTCTGCTCATTCTGAGGCTACAGACATGCTCCAGTCAGTCTTAATTTTTTTTCTTAAAAATACCTTTCTACACAAAAACTTAAACATGGATGTTTATAGCAGCTTTCGTCGTAACTGCCCAAACTTGGAAGCAACCATCTTGTCCTTTAATAGGTGAATGGATAAATTGTAGGACATCCATGCAATGAAACATTCAGCTCTAAAAAGAAATGCACTATCAAGCCATGAAAAGATATGGGGGATTCCTAAATGCCTATTATTAAGTGGAAGAAGCCAACCTGAAAAGGCTATATGCTATGTGATTGCAAATGTATTACACACTGGAAAAATCAAACTACAGAGAGAGCAAAAAGAGCAGTGGTTGCTGGGGGTTAATGGGGAGGGAAGGATGAGCAGGCGGAGCATAGAAGATTTTAGGGCACTGAAAACACTCTATATGATACTATCATGGTAGATACACGTCATTATACACTTGTATAAACCCACAAACTGTATGACACCAACAGTAAACATGAATTTTGGATCATGTATAATTGTATGCTCATCAGTTGTAACCAAGGTACCACTCCAGTGGAGGATGCTGATAATGGGGGAAGCTATGCATGTTAGAAGGAAGTGGGTATATGGATATCTCTGTACCTTCCTCTCAATTTTGCTGTGAACCTAAAAATGCTCTAAGTTTTTTAAAAAAGTCTGTTATTCTTTTAAAACCCAGTGTCACTAACAACCTTTAATTTTATAATATATCATTTGAACTCTTTTAGCTGTCAGAATGCACACAATTTTTATTCTATTTTAGGTTAAATAAATTTTTTGAAGTGGTATAATAATTTCTAATACATCACACTGCAATACACAACATGGTCTAATCTGCTTCCTAATGTATACATATAAATTAAAGTAATTGTCCAATGAGAGGCCCTATATTGACCTCAGATAAAAAGAGAGAAATTTAATTAGATCGTAATAATGTATTTTTTAAAAGCACATATACAGAAGTAATAAATGAAAACAAATAAAATGGAGATACAAGTAGTGAAAACAACTCATTTCTCTTGTTACATATCTTTGCTATGTATTGCCCATGCCATGTATTTTCATGTTTTGGACTACATTACTAAGCATATTTATTTCCCAGTTAGGCTGAAGAGTTTCTCTTAACTCTTTATTAAGTGTTAACGACCACCAAACAGCCAATTTTTATAACTAGTCTTCTCTAAATGTGTACTTCTGAAAATCTCTGCTCTCAGATAAAAGCAAAGCCTTCTTTGGAAATGTCTCCAGCATAGTCCTGATAAGGGCAGTGATTTCCAAGTCTTTTTTTTTTTTGAGATGGAGTCTTTCTCTGTCGCCCAGGCTGGAGTACAGTGGCATGATCTTGGCTCACTGCAACTTCTGACTCCAAGGTTCGAGAGAGTCTCCTGCCTCAGCCTCCTGAGTAGCTGGGATTACAGATGTGCACCAGCATACCTGGCGAATTTTTGTACTTTTAGTAGAGACAGGGTTTCACCACGTTGGTCAGGCTGGTATTGAACTCCTAACCTTGTGATCCACCTGTCTTAGCCTCCCAAAGTGCTAGAATTACAGGTGTGAGCCGCCGTGCCCAGCTTTCCAACTCTTTATTTATGAATAGCTATTAATTTGATTTTCTAATACCCCTCTCCTAAAAGTATTATATTAGTATTTAAAAAATTGAATGTAGGCTGGGCGCAGTGGCTAACATCTGTAATCCCAACTTTGGGATGCCTGAGGAGGTGGATTACATGAGTTCAGGAGTTGGAGACCACCTTGGCCAACATGGCAAAACCCCATTTCTACTAAAAATACAAAAATTAGCCAGGTGTGGTGGTGTGCACATGTAATCCCTGGTACTCAGGAGGCTTGAACCTGGGAGGCAGGTGGAGGTTGCAGTGAGCTAAGATCATGCTGCTTGACTCCAACTTGGGTGACCAAATGAGTGAGACTCCATTTCAAAAAACAAACCAACAAACAAAAAGAAATTTAATGTAAGTATCTTGCTTTGCATATTAAAAATTTAAACAATTAAGATCCCTTTGAAATAACTGGAGATACTTTAAGTTATATAAAATATATACATATGTGTGTGTCTGTATATATATGTATATGTGTGTGTGTGTGTGTATATATATATATATATATCTGTGTGTGTGTGTATATATATTTTATATATATATGTAAGACAAGGTTTGGCTCTGTCACCCAGGCTGGAATGCAGTGAGTGGTGTGGCCATAGCTCACTGCAGCCTCAAACTCCTGGGCTCAAGTGACCCTCCTGCCTCAGTCTCCTGAGTAGCTGGAACCACAGGCACAGGCACATCCCACCATGCCTAATTTTCTCTCCCCTCCCTCCCTCCCTCCCTCCTTCCTTCCTTTCTTTCTTTCTTTTTTTTTTTTTTTTTTAGAGACAGGATCTCCCTCTGTTGCCCTTGCCAGTCTTAAACTCTTGAGCTCAAGCAATCCTCCTACCTCAGCCTCCCACCCAAAGTGCTGGAATTATAGCCATGAGCCTAAAGTATATTTTTAATTGGTGCAGAAAAGAATTTAAAGCCTGCCAAAATCCTATAAATGAAGTCTAAAATGTTTAATTGTGTAAAAGGCAGGATTGTGAAGCTAATGAAATGACTGAAGCTAGCTTGCTAGGAGTTCTGGGGCTGACTGCCCACCACATTATACCCATATTTGTATAACATTGTAAGTTTATGATAATTTAAGTTACCACCAAAAAAACTGCATAATTAAAAACTATGGCTGGGCATGATGGCTCACTCCTGTAATCTCAGCACTTTGGGAGGCCAAGGCGGGTGCATCACCTGAGGTCAGGAGTTCCAGATCAGCCTGACCAACATGGTGAAACCCTGTCTCTACTAAAAATACAAAAAATCAGCTGGGTGTGGTGGTGCGTGTCTGTAGTCCTAGCTACTTGAGAGGCTGAGGTAGGAGAACAGCTTGAATCTGGGAGGCAGAAGTTACAGTGAGCTTAGAATGTGGCACTTGCACTCCAGCCTGGGTGACAGAGGGAGACTCCATCTCCAAAAAAAAAAAAAAAAAAAGCAACTAAAGGTTAAAAATTATATATATTCAAAAGTATATTTATAAAATTATGTATTAAGAAATATAAAACAAAGAATTTAAGGATTTGGTCAACAAAATCAGAAACTGTTCTCTCAGATACCTGTTACCACAGCAAAATAGACTATATTAAAATAAATGAAATAGAGGGGCTCAAGATGGCGCTGTAAAACAACCCAGGATCGAAGCTCTCGGTGAACGCGTGGAGGGTGAGTCAGGGCCGCACTTCCAGACCGATCTTTGTTGCCCACAGAACGGGGAAATTCCCAGGTATAAAAAAGACGCGAGACGCCAGCGCAGAGGTTTTGGCTGGTGCAGCCGGCGGCCAGTGCCGCAGCAGCGCTGTGCTCCACAGCGCTCCGCACAAAGAGCACTGGTACGGGTGCCCTGTTGAACCAGCAATCTGAGACTGGGGAGGGCAGATTGGCATATCCATCTGATTGAACGGGGCTTAAACAGTGAGCCAGACGAGGAGATTCCAGGGAAAGAGCGTTGGGGTCAGCGCATTGGGACAAATAAAACCGCGATCCCAAACACTCTGGGTGGAGAGTTTCACTGGAGCACAGCTGAACCCAGAACAGTGCAGCTCAGTGCGGGAGGAGCGTCCACCATTACTGAGGCAACCCGCCCTACTGAAGTACACTCCCATTGCTGACTCAGCCTGCCGTTGCCGAGGCAACACGCCACAACAAAGAGACTCCGCCTCAGGGTGTAGCCCGTGGCAGCAGGGCAGAGACTGCAGCAGCAGGGCAGAGCCTGCAGCAACAGGGCCGACCTCACACCAGCAGGGTGGAGCCTCGGCAGGCAAATAGTGACTAGACTGCCTCCTAGCTGGGCAGGACAGCGCAACGGACACTCATAAAAAAAGCCCCAACCCCCCCGAGACAGAGCATCTGAGAAAAAAAAGGGTTTTTTTTTTTTATGAGTTCTGCTGCACCAGACATAAACGTAGCAGCCTAACAGCCCTGAATGAACAACAGAGCTCACAGCTCAGCACTTGAGCCACTATAAAGTACAGACTGTCTCCTCAAGCAGCTCCCTGACCCCAGTATATCCAAAAGACTGACATTTAGCAGGCATCAGTCTGGGACAAAGATAGCAGAAAAAGAAACTGGTAGAATCCCTCACTGTTCCGCAGCTGAGACAGGTGCACCCCAGACAAGCAGGGCCTGGAGTGAACCTCAGCAGTCATACAGTGGAGGGGCTAGACTGGTAGAAGGAAAACCAAGTAACAGAAATACTTCATCATC
>CAUYOR010069405.1:0-16931 GCA_963573925.1 Callimico goeldii
AATTTTCCTGAATAATATCCTGAAGGGTATTTTCCAGCTTGGATTCATTCTCTCCGTTGCATTCAGGTACACCTATCAAACGTAAATTTGGTCTTTTCACGTAGTCCCACATTTCTTGGAGACTTTGCTCATTCCTTTCTATCCTTTTTTCACTTATCTTTTCTTCACATTTTATTTCATTAAGTTGGACTTTGACCTCTGATATCCCTTCTTCTGGTTGAACAATTCGAGTGTTTAAATCTGTGCATACTTCTCGGCATTCCTGTATTGTATTCTTCAGTTCCGTTAATTCACTCATACTCCTCTCTAAGTTGTCTATTCTCAATAGGATTTCATCAAACCTTTTTTCAAAGTTTTTTTCAAAGTTCCTAGTTTCTTTACTTTGGGCTACAACATGTTCTTTTAACTCACCGAAGTTTGTCATTATCCATTCCCTGAAGCGTGATTCTACCACTGGGAGGCGCTCGTTCTCCATCAAGCCTTGTTCCATTGTTGATGTGGAACTGTGATCATCTTTAGAGGGAAAGGTGTTCCGACTTTGAATATTCTCGGCTTTTTTACGCTGGTTTCTTCCCATTGTAAATTTATCCTCCTGTCGTCTTTGAAATTACCAACTTTCAGATTAGGTCTCCTGAGTGGACGTCCAAGTTGTTAGTTCCCAGGGCCAAAGCAGCGGCATTAAGACTGATGGTGCTTTTCTGCCCAGGATTCTCCCATCTGGCTTCCTTCTTGTGTCCGTAATAGGCGACTCTGCCTTCCCGGAGCTCCAAACCTCGGTCAGAAGGGGAACCAGTCCCATTTACTCTGCGCTGAGAGCTGCCGTGCCAAGGTGCTGGCACAACCGCTGCGCTGGCCTCAGGAGTCATGCTGGGGACCCGTGTGGCTCCTCCAAACCTCAGTCAGAAGGGGAGCCAGCCCTGTTTACTCTGCTCCGAGAGCTGCCGTGCCGAGGTGCCCGCATAACCGCTGCACCTACCACAAGAGTCGCGCTGGCGACTCGTGTGGCTCCTCCACTGGGAATCTTCTGCTCCGTGAGCGACCAGAATTTGTCTGAAAGTGTGGCGTCCTCTAGTTCTCTGCGCTTTCACTGAGAGCTGCAATCCCGAGATGTTAGCGATCAGCCAACTTGGCTCGTCCCCCCGAGAACATTTCTTAATTTGTTCTTCCTCTCCTGAACGTCCTAAACATTTTTCATTTAGAAAAACTATCTGCATGTAATGAACAATATGCAATGTACTAAGGAACTCTTCTTTTAGATCTACTCAAAATTGCTATGGTGCTTCCATTGAAACTGTACACATTGATTAAAGCCTTTCCCTTATTCTCCACCCATGGAATTGATTTGAGCTGGTATATCAACATTGGTATAAATGGGCCTGAAGCAGACAGAAAGGGGCAGGGACCCCACCCAGAGGCTTTGTTTTATTTTGTGAACTGGGGTCTCTCTGTGTCACCCTACTAGTGTACAGGGCAGTGATCATTTAGTCTAAATTCTAGGAGGCCTTTGAAGAGCTGTGGATACTAGCTGGGTGGATCACGTGCTAGAGTTGCTTCAAAACTAAACTGACTCTGGCCCTCCAGATGAAGGCAGGGAACAGATATTAACAGTGTTCTTTAAATTAGATATCCCCAACTTGTTGGGCACCAGGGACTTGTTGCATAGCAGACAATTTTTCCATGGATGGTGGGTTGGGAGAAAGGGATGGTTTTGGGATTAAGATGTTCTGCCTTAGACCCTGAGGCATCAGATTCTCAGGAGAAGTGAGGAAGTTCACAATAGAGTTGGCGCTCCTATGAGAAACTAAGGTCCTCTCAGATGAGCGGAGCTCAAGTTGTAGTGCTCGCTTGCCTGCCAGTCACCTCCTGTTGTGCTGCAGGGTTACTAACAGGCCACGGACCACTACTGGTTCACTGCCTGTGGAGTTGGGGATCCCTGCTTTAAGTAATTTAAAGGTTACATTGTCATAACAGGTGGAAGAGGGTTTGGGATATCCCTCAAGTGAGGCCGATGGCGCCCACATAATGTGAGTCTGACTGGGGTGCTCTTTATGTGGTGGGGCAGGTGTAACCTCTTTGCCTCATTTTCCCCTCCGCTGCCCAGACATCTGGCAGACTGCCTACACCATCAAGACCTGGACTTCAGAGCAGTCTTTCAGCACCCATGGGAAACTGTTACAGCAGTTGCAACGCACAAATACCCAAGCCCTATGAACCTGAGCCTGGTGTGGGTTGATATGCTGGACAGACATACAGATTCCCCCTTGGAGGGTTGCACAAACGCAGACTTCTTTGCACAGAGAGACTCCACAGTCTCTTACTAATGTAGTTAGAACCAAAACATATGTGCTAGAATATCTCTGTAGTTAATCCTGGAGAGAAAACAGGGTTAAATCTACTAATGGAACTTAAATCTACTAATAGTTCACTTACAAATTTAGTTTCAGTAGATGAGAGACTTAAATACAAACCACATCCTTAGGACTTGAAGAGAAAAAAACTCTTTTGACTCAAGAAGCCATAAGCACTGAAGGGAGGCAGCCTAGCAGTTACCCTGAAGGACTGACAGCAAAAACGGTATCTTCAAATGCTAAAAAAGGCTGAGAAGCACTGGAATGGATAATATGTAAATTATATGTTAAGACTGATGAATTGACAGCTTCCACAAGAGGAAGCATAAAAACTTTGACGGTGGCCTTGGAAGCAGCATTTGTAGAGAATTGATAGTGAACGTGTGTAGGCAACATCAAGTACCCCACATCTCTCCAAGCTAGGCATATATTTATTTTAAAAATGTAAATATGTTTTAAGTAGAATTTTTTTAAGACATTAGATCAAAACAAAGAGAGGTATGGGTGTCTAAATAAGAGGGATCACCTAAAATTAATGTGGTTTGAAATGACTGTCAAGTTTTGAAGATTCCAGCATTTCTGTGAAAATTTAACAATTTTTTGAAAGAAATTCTGCTTTTTAACATTTATTTTAAGTTCAGGGTACATGTACAGGTTTGTTATATAGATAAATTTGTGTCATGGGGGTTTGTTGTATACATTATTTTATCATCCAGGTGTGAAGCCTGGTGCCCATTATCATTTTCCTGATCCTCTGCCTCCTTCCGCTATCTACCCTTCCATAGGCTCCGGTGTCTCTTGTTCTCCTCTTTGTGTCCCTGTGTTTTCATCATTCAGCTCCCACTTACAAGTGAGAACATGTGGTATTTGCTTTTCTGTTCCTGTATTAGTTTGCTAAGGATAATGGCCTCCAGCTCTGTCTATGCTGTGGAAAAAAACATCATCTCATTCTTTTTTTACGGCTGCATAGTATTTCACGGTGTTTATGTACCACATTTTCTTTATCCAGTGTACCACTGATGAGCATTTTGGATGATTCCATGTCTTTGCTCTTGTGAATAGTGCTGCAATGAACATACACATGCATATGTTTTTATGATATACCAATGTATATTCCTTTGGGTACTACCAAGTAATGGGCTTGCTGGGTCAAATGGTATTCCTGTGTTTTGGTCTTTGAGGAATTGCTACACTTTTTCACAATGGTTGAACTAATTTACACTCTGACCAATGGTATATAAGCAAAATTTTAATTATTTTTTTAAGTACTTGGAAGTTGGCATTGACATTGAGTAAACTACGGTTGAATTTTAAAGATTTTCACCTAGGAACCCTAAGTGAACCCTGACTTTAGTCCAAAACCCCAGAACAAAGCAGAGCCATCTCATATATGCACACAATTGCCCTGCTGCTGCAAACTTCAACAGCTTGCATGAGGGAATTCAATTTAAAGAAGAAACTGTGTAGTTTACTAAGATATTAATTTGTATAAAATAACTTTTCCTGCTATAAATCATCACTAAAAAGCAGTGTTTTGGCTTAGTACTTAAATATATTTGGAGTGAAAATTATCACTAAAATAATACATGAGTCTAACAAAAATATGCTTTTATTGTAAGAAAAAGTACTATATTGATTTGCCAAAGTTTTGCAACCTAGGCAAGGTATTACCTGCCTTGTGTTTGTACTTTGTGATTTAATATGCTGTGCCATGAGCTGGTTATGCTAACTGGAAAAATAAGTTCGTAACTTGAAAATCAAAACAAAACAAAAAAAAAGAGGTGGAGGCAGATTAAAGAGGAAGATTCTTAGCCTTGTGTCTTCTGAGATGACAACCACAGGGTTCCAGGGTATTAATTTCAGGTTAGACAATTCCAGGCAGCTACAGAAATCTGCCCTGGTGAGTCTTGCCCAGGATCTCAAAGTCCAAGATCAAAGCGCCAGTGATTCAGCTCCTGGGGAGGGCTCTCTTTCTGTTTTGTTGATGGCCATGTTGTAGCTGTGTCCTCACATAGCACAGGCCGGGGGTGGGGGGGGGGAGAGAGAGAGAGAGAGAGAAAGGCAGAGAAAGGGAGAGAGGAAGAAAGGAAGAGAATGAGAAGGACATGGTATTTCTTCCTCTTCTCATAAGGGCACTAATCCCATTATGAAAGCCCCACCCCCACAATCTCATCTAAACATAATTATCTCCCAAAGGCCCCATCTCTAAATACCATCACCTTGTGGATTAATCAAAATTATCATAAATTTTGGGGGACACAATTCAGTCCATAGCACCAAGTCTATGTGATGTTTTCTCTCATAATCTCTGCCAACTTCAGGGCCTACAGAAATTGAGACTCAATCCTTTCTGCAGGCATTTCAGATGACAGAGATTTAAAAAATGCAGTAGAGAACACATTTGGGACTTTTACGCTTTCCTGTTCCCTCAAATAGTAGAAATCAAAACCCATAAACTAGATATTCACATTAATTGAATTATTAATCAATCAATTAATTAATTAATTTGAGATGATATCTCACTCCAGCATCCTGGATTATTTGGGTTATTTCAGAGTGTCTCTCTGGCAGGTGGTATTGTTTCACATTCATTGCTTGGCTGTATGCGGGCAAGTATACAGACATCCATTGGGCCCATCCCCTTTTTATTCCTTGATTACCTTCCAGACTCAGACCTTATTCTTATTTATCTCATTGAGGTCCACTAACACTTAACTCACAGCATAGATTTTATTTCGTATGATTGGGTTCAAAAGTTTGACCAATGCCCTATGTCATGATTCTTTTTTAATTGGAAATGACCCAGATATTCAATAGTATCTGAAATAATTTTAAGATTTTAGATTACATTAAAAACTGAATTGGGCCGGGCGCGGTGGCTCACGCCTGTAATCCCAGCACTTTGGGAGGCTGAGGCGGGTGGATCACGAGGTCAAGACATCGAGACCATCCTGGTCAACAAGGTGAAACCCCGTCTCTACTAAAAATACAAAAATTATCTGGGCACGGTGGCGCGAGCCTGAGGCATGAGAATTGCCTGAACCCAGGAGGCGGAGGTTGCGGTGAGCCGAGATCGCGCCATTGCACTCCAGCCTAGCCAACATGGTGAAACCCTGTCTCTACTAAAAATACAAAAATTAACTGGGTGTGATGGCAAGCACCTGTTATCTCAGCTACTGAGGAGGCTGAGACAGGAGAATCACTTGAACCTGGGAGATGGAGGTTGAAGTGAGCCACCGAGTTTGCACCATTGCACTCCAGCCTGGGTGACAAGAGCAAAACTTCGTCTAAAAAAAACAAAAATACAAAAATTAGCTGGACGTGGTGGTGGGTGCCTGTAGTCTCAGCTATTCGGGAGGCTGAGGCAGGAGAATCACTTGAACCCAGGAGGTGGAGATTGCAGTGAACCTAGATTGAACCACTGCACTCCAGTCTGGAGGACAGAGCAAGCCTCGGTCTCCAAAAAAAAAAAAACTTCACATACAAGGATTGATTCCATTTACATTTACTCTATTCATTTGTACAGTTTATATAGATTTAGCTGTTAGAACTGAGATCTTTAGACAAAGGTAATCATTGCTCCAAGTTATTTCTTCGTTAAACCATTTGCATAGCCTATGAATATCAGGTGTTCACCTAAGCAAAAATCTTAAACACATGGGCACTTTTGCTGATAATTCAGAAAAAGCAGTGTTCTTGTTGAACTAACAATGTTAAATTAGTTTTAATTATCAAAAAGTCATTTGGAAGACAGCAAATCACACTGCCACGTGTGTACCTATGCAACTATCTTCCATGTTCTGCACATGTACCCCAAAACCTAAAATGCAATTTAAAAAAAGTCATTCAAAGAAAGATTATTCTGTTTTTGATTGAGTTTAATGGTTATACTTTACGTCAAATCCTAACACCTTAAAATTTCTAGCAAAAGCAAATATAAAACTCATCTAATTAGTAAAACCAGGAAAAATTTATGCTAACAATTCTGAATACATTGCTATTTTTATTTTGTGAATAATTTTAAAGCAAGCTTATTAACTAAATTCCCATAAATTTGAAAAGCATTTGGACTTTCTTACTAAATTTATGAGCACTCATTTACCTATAAGTCAATGTGGTGCCACTGTAGACATAACAATACATGTAACATACACAGAAACACATCAACACATATATCCATACACACAAAGATCCAATAGCTTTTACCATGAAACTCTAGCCATGAGATGGCATCATAAACTCATTATTTTACAGAAGACATCTGAATCCAAATTATTTCTGACAAAATTGGGACCTGTCCACATGGCTAAACTTTAACTGCCCTGATAGGTAATTCAATTAAAGCTCTGGACAAAATCTTTGGGTAAAGCAGTTTCCATAGCATTTTATTTTTATAACTTTTTAAGCCATTTTTTATTTTATTTTTTATTTTCCAGCGTCTGACCTTTGATAAACTATTTTTTCTTCAGTTTTAAATGAGTTTCCAATGTCCACTTCTTCTTAGCTAGAACTAGCTGAACTGCATACAAAAAACAAACTCTCCAATAGCCTTGAATTAGCTGTATCATAAACAGTGAGAGCACAAAAATAGGTCCTATCTTTTTCTCAGTTTGGTGTGCCAGAATTATCTTATAACAACTGTAATCATGAAAAGAATCTGATAAATCAAAATGATAAATCAGGAAGGAGCATCTGTGGAGGGAATCCTGTAGTGATCAACAACGCCCATACAGGGTGAAGTTGCCTGACTGCTCAACAATTGTGGCCTGCTGCTACTTTCACCCTTTCAATGATTATACATTAAAATACCTGACAATACTAAGTGTTAGATTGTATATGAAACTTTAGAGTACTTATGTATTATAAGTGGGAACAGGTATTGGTACCATCACTTTGAAAAACAATCTGTTGGCCAGGCTAAGTGGCTCACTCCCATAATCCCAGCACTATGGGAGGCCAAGGCGGGTGGATCACGAGGTCAAGAGATTGAGACCATCCTGGTCAACATGGTGAAACCCCATCTTTACTAAAAATACAAAAATTAGCTGGGCATGGTGGCGCGGCCTGTAGTCCCAGCTACTCAGGAGGCTGAGGTAGGAGGATTGCTTGAACCCAGAAGGCAGAGGTTGTGGTGAGCGGAGATCGCACCATTGCACTAGAGCCTGGGTAACAAGAGTGAAACTTCATCTCAAAAAAAAAAGGAAAAACAATCTGCTATCTTTTGAAACTGCAAGTCACGTATCTCAAAACCTACCAGTTCCATTTCAGAGTACACTCCCAAGAAAAGTTCTTGCACATTCATGTACACTAGGAAATATGTAAAAGAATGTTGGTATCTGTACTGTTAACAGTAACAAACACCTGGTGGGGAGGGATGATCCAAAAGTCCATTAGCAGGAGAGTGTATGAAAACAATCATGCCATATTTTCAGAATGGAATATTTTACGAAGTCCAAACAAGTAAATTAAAGTACTCAAAAGTATGGCTGCATCATAATAATATAATGTTCAGTTAAAAAAAAATTATATACAAACACACACACACACACACACACACACACACACACACACACATGTGAAAAGACTACATAGACCATACAGACCATGGTTGTATTTTATAAAGTTAATATTTAAAATATCCATTAAAATATGTAGATACATATTGATAAATCTAAATTTTAAAAATAAGTTATGGAATAATGAACTCAGAGTTCACACTAGTTATACTGATTTAGAGGGTTGGGAGAAGGGATACAAAAAATCATATCCATAAAAAATTAGATTAGAAGATAGACCATAAATTTACACACAAAAAAATTGATTTCTAAAAACTGAATAGCAAAATTACATTTATTCATCTATCCACAGACAAAACCGCACCACCTCGCGTCTCCGAGTGAGGTTGTGCCTCTATGAAATAGAGACCATGGAGAAGCAAGTGCATTACAAAACTATCACAAAGTGTATTTTCCATACAAAACTGGCTTAAAGAAAGTGAATAAAATGGGAGGGATCAAAATTTTCATGCCCATATTTCCTCTCAAACGTAACACCAGATAATTTTTGAATTAGATAATTCTGTGTGTCACGATTTCCAGTTGAAAAGTAAACAAGGTTAAGTAGAAAATACACTTGGTAGAGGGCCTGTCACAAATTGCCATTCAATATGAACTACTCAATCTTGGGGGAGAACTTAAAAAAATGAGGCAAGAATGTAAAACTGCTAATGAGAACTTACCTTATGGAAACACAATTATCTTATGGATACTGGAGCAGGGGAAATGATTTCTTCACATAAACAACTTTTGCAATGTTTTGAACTACTCTGTTAAAAGACAAATACAACCATATTGATATGTTTAGAAAATTACAACTCTAAGCTCCTTGCTATTGACAAGAAGTAAACTAAATAAAATGACACAACGAATTGAAAATAAAACAACTGAATACCTGATTTTAATCAATTTCAAGATAAATCTTTTGCCATTTTTATGTCTCTGAAATAAATCTAAATTTTAATATTGGTCTCTCAGGACTGAGACATAGTTTAGTTAGCAGATTTTTCATATTACACATGTCAAGTAATGACACATCTTACAATGAATGGCTTCTCAGACTGAAGAAATTATAATTCTAGACAAATGATGTGCCAAAGAAGGCCAGTGTAGCTCTAGTACTACATTGGTTTAGCCTCTCTCTTCACATTAGTCAGCATGGTGAAATAATCCAATTAGGTTGCTTGAAAGGAAAAAACAAGACAAACCAACACAAAACATGTGTCTGATTGTTACAGGACCAACAGGTTTGGATGCCTGCTGTGCAGTAACATATACACCAAAACACTGAAACAGTAGGGCTTGCAGCAGAGAAAGAGTTTAGTGAGAGCAGAGCAGCCAAATGAGGAGCTTGGAAGGACTCTCCATTCCTAGCTCCATTTTCCTGAGATGTTCTGGTCTAGAGTTTTTAAGGAGATTGTGGAGGACAAGAGACTGAAAAATTGAGGTCACTGATTGGGGCAAAGGGGATGAAATCATCGGAATGTAGAAACTGCATTATTTGGTGAGTCAGCTTCTCATGGGGTCTTTCAGACTAGTTGGCAGGACATAAAATATCTCAAATGAAAACCTCGACATTTTACAATGTTCAAGATGTTCTCTATAGAGCAGTTAAGGGAAATTATAATCTCGTGACAGGGTCTGCATAATTATTCTCTTAATTTGGGGCAATAAGCACTAAAGAACTATGAGCAAGAAGGTCAGAGAGCAAGGTGACCTAATCATTAATACTGAATGTGCTGCAAGCTTGGTTTATTTTTTATTCTTCTCCTGATTTCCCTGATTAACTTTATAAAGTTTATAGGAATGGTTTCACAACTGTCATTTCCATTAGAAAATTAATTAAAAGGAAAAATGTTAAAGTTGGTAGAGAAATTCTCCCATAGGTCCATAAGGGGCTGCTATATTTGATATTTGTAACTAAGCGGCAATGTGAGTGACCACTGTGGGGCAGGAGAGAGGTAAAAAGTGGCCAAGGCTCACTGGAGATTAATATATCAGAGTTGGAAGAAGCAGATGAAATATGCATAAAGGGCCGGGTGCGGTGTCTCACGCCTATAATCCCAGCACTTTGGGAGGCCAAGGTGGGTGGATCACGAGGTCAAGAGATCGAGACCATCCTGGTCAACATGGTGAAACCCCGTCTCTACTAAAAATAAAAAAATTCAGCTGGGCATGGTGGCATGCACCTGTAGTCCCAGCTACTCAGGAGGCTGAGGCGGGAGAATTGCTTGAACCCAGGAGGCGGAGGTTGTGGTGAGCCAAGATCGCGCCATAGCACTCCAGCCTGGGTAACAAGAGCAAAACTCCGTCTCAAAAACAAAAAAAAAGAAATATGCATAAAGATCTTAGAAACTGTACTTATTAAAAACTTTCATGAGTGGAAAATACTGGACAATATAAGGTATATAATATGATTTTTACAGGAATTAAAGATATGTCCACACAAAATAATAAATCATAGATTAAAAGAATGAAGATACAAAATATACATTTAAAATAAAACACTAAAGAGAGGATTGGCAGTGGAAGTAGGAAAAACAGAGGAAGGAGAATAACTAATAAAAAATGCATATAATCACATAAAATAGGATTAGGGTCCTGCAAAAAACATCATATTAGCTCATCACATTTTCCCTTTAGGTGTGAAAATTATAGTCTCCTTTTACTCTGACTAATGTAATATAGACAAAAACAGAAAAATTACAATTGTATGTAAGGTGCAAGATTCTTATTTTCAAAATGTAACCTAATTATTTAGTCATTTCCCTACCTGATATGAATGCCTGAGAACTTGGAACCTCAATCCAGCTCCAGCATGAACTACCTTTGTTACCTTGGAGTATGATGTAGCCTCACTGAGCCTCTAAACGAAGCAATACCTCTTTGATATACGGAGACATCAAATAAAACTGTATTTTGTCTAGGCATGCCTGAAACACAGAGTTTCTAGAATAAAAATCCTGCCCTCCAAGTCACCAGCACACTCATCCAGGGATTTCTGACTGCACTTACTGCTTCCTGAATATCTTTCAAACAATGTATTGTATTTTATTTCCACTGTATAGTTAACCTGCTTTATGTTTAGAAATTTTCTGATCTTTCACAAATTACTTGGCGTTGATCTTTTATCACTGCTTTTCTTTTTTTTTTTTTTTTTTGAGACAGAGTTTCACTCTCACCCAGGCTGGAGTGCAGTGGCACGATCTCAGCTTACTGCAATCTCCGCCTCCAGGTTTAAGTGATTCTCCTGCCTCAGCCTCCCAAGCAACTGGGATTACAGGCGCATGCCACCACACCTGGCTAATTTTTTATTTTTCAAATAGAGACGGGGTTTTACCATGTTGGCCAGGCTGGTCTCAAACTCCTGACCTCATGATCAGCCCATCTCAGTCACCCAAAGAGCTGGGATTATAGGCATGAGCCACCACACCCAGCTGCTCTTTTTGAACCCCAGGATATGGTGGATACTACCATTCTGTTGTTTTTCTATTGATAGGTAAGTGGTCTTAGAAAACCACAAAGCTAAAGTAGAAATTGCAAGCAAGCAAGCTCACTCTGGAATCTGAGTCCGGAAAGGTTACACTCTCAAAGCTAGGTGGCTGCTTTTCCTGAGGGGAGGCCACCCTCTCTTCCTAGCCATGCTCACTGGAAATCCAGGACCTGCAGTCTTAAATAGAAGGGACACTTCAGATTTTCTCTGCACCTGAGAAAGACAGACAATCGATTTCCCCAAATTCTGTGGGAATATTTGAGAAAAAGAGATATGGGGATGTAGTACAGCAACCTGCAGTTGACAAGGGGGTGAGCGCTCTTGGATAGACTCAGAGGGAAGAAGTGCCAGGGCAACCCAACAGGAGAATTTCCTGGACTAAGTTCTCAGGGCTGCTGCCTGTTTGCTGTCTTGGCAGCCCAAGCAGTAGCAACCCTACGTGCACAACCCCTCTTGGCTGCCTTCTTTCTCACAATTGACTTGCACAGAAGGCACCATCACCTGCAAAGCCAGCCACTGAGAGTCCTGCCTGGGTCCAGGCACCAGCAACCGCCAGCCACCCCGCCCCAGAGCCTCGTCCTTACCCAACAGCAACAGCAATAACACAGGTGACAAAGAATTTCACATTTGTGGACAAAAATATTAAGCCAGCAAAAGAAAAATGCACAAAGCAATCTGAAAGCGAACACGGAAGTTTTGTTACTGGAAAGGGGTCCTGATCTAGACCCCAAGCCAGTGTTCTTGGATCTCGTGCAAGAAAGAATTTGAGGCAAATCCATAAAATGAAAGCTAGTTTATTAAGAAAATAAAAGAATGAAGAATGGCTACTCCACAGACAGAGCAGTGGCATGGGCTGCTCAGGTACTTACACATATTGTTACATCTTGTTCATATGCTAAACAAGATGTGGATTATTCATGAGTTTTAAGGAAAGGGATGGGCAACTTCCAGAACTGAAGGTTTCTGCCCTTTTTAGACCATATAGAATAACTTTCTGATGTCATCATGATTTGTAAACTGTCATGGTGCAGGTGGGAGTGTCTTTTGGTATGCTAATACATTATAATTGGTTCATAATGAGCAATGAGGACAATCAGAGGTCACTTAATCACCATCATGGTTTTGGTGGGTGTTGGCCCGGCTTCCTTACCACAACCTAATTTCTCAGCAAAAGGTTTTTGTGACCTATATCTTGTGCCGACCTCTCATCTCATCTTAAGGCTAGGAACGCCTAAACTCTTGGGAATGCAGCCTAGAAGGTCTCAGCCTTATTTTATCAGCCCCTATTCAAGATGGAGGCGCCCTGGTTTAACACCTCTGACAGTGTTGCTATAACATCATGTGTTCTCAGAAGATCATCCAATAGAGGGTCTCAGGAAACCTCAGGACTCAGTGCTATAATAAAAAGGCAGGCTTCAGCCAGTATGGGCCTAAAAAAAAAAAAAAAAAGAAAGAAAAAGAAAAAAAGTAAAAGGCAGGCAGCAGAGGCAGCCTTAGAGCATGCGGTCCAAAACAGGTGGAAACCTCTGCCAAAAGTCGTGGAACTTTGTACGGTGGCTCTGGGAACAGTCATAAGTTGAGGCTCTGGATGGTCTCCCACGTATGTCTCCCACTTCAGTGGCGGTTCCTGAGAGCAGGGAATCCAGGCTGAGAAAATTTGCGGGGTTGGGCGCATCTTAATTATTGTCCCCTGGCTCCTCTGCAAGCGTTGGCCTCCCCTAGGGGAGCTTGTGGCTCCTCCCAGGGCCCAGATTCATAAGGGGCCACTCTGGGTCCCCCCTCCAGGTGCCCTGGGCTCTGGGAAAGTAATTGTTTTTCAAGCAGTCCCTGCAAAGAAGCACACAGGGAGTGGAAAGCAGGTCGCAGTGAATATTCATTCTTGGCCATCTCAGGGAACTGGAAATGGTAAGGACAGAAAGTGAACATCCAGGACAGCCAGTCTATTGACCTCAGGGCTGGAAGCATCTTAGACACCTCCCCCACCCTCACACCCCTACCCTTTCCTGTGTGAAATCCTGAAGCTGCCAAACACCACAGGGAGACAGCTGCTCCATCTTGATGGACTATCTCACACGAGGTGACACCGAGTATCTGGGATTTAGAAGCCACCATCTTTTGCATTCTATACTCTTCTGGCTTCCTGGGAAGTCCAAATCAGATTGCAGGAAGGTAAGTGGGGACCTTGGTCCTAGGAGCAAATGTATCCAAAGTCAGAATCAATGAGATTAAGGTAAAGTCCTGTTATCTGAGTTGAAGTTATCTAGAGTCAAATACTTTGCTTCAGGGGTTGAAAAGAGAATGTGTTACTGTGTCCGAGGAGGGAAAGCTGTTTTGGGGAAACTGGGTTTATAAAAACTTAATTATTGTCCCAAAACACATTGCTAGTAGTAGAGCAGAGACTGGATCCCTTTCTGCCACCAGAAAAATGCTTGACAGATGCCCAAAGGATCACTTAGGACGTTAGTGAGAAGGCCAGAGTAGTCGTCCAATTCTTCATGTGGTCTTTCGCTCTTCTTTATTCGGCCTTCTACTGTTGAAATGCTAAATTAAAAGTATTTCAGAATTTGTGTGTGTGTAATAGCAAGATGCCAAAAAGTCAGACTTCAATGGTTTTTTGAGTTGTAGTTCAATCACGTGCTTTTCTAGATGAATGACCATCAGTAAGGTGTCTAATTTGTTTAAGCTTTATTTTAATCATCTCTGAATGATTAAATAAGAGGCCAAATTTGCTCTTATTTTACAAAGTCACTGTCAGAAATACATTTCCTAGTAAAAGTTAATGTTTCGAGATTGCCTGGCAGAAAACAATCTTCTCAGTTGTTATTAAAACTATTTTTTTGTGTGGCTTGAAAGTTAATTGCAATAAAAACAAATAGAAAGTGATGTCTTCTTTGGTGTATTCTTTGGTGGATTTTTTCCATCACATATCATATCCATGGTGAAATTACAATGTCTTCATCAAAATCAAACGTTCTGTTTACAAATACATCAATGAATACAATTTCATGAACAGATGTTTTTCTTTACTGTTATATAACCTTATTGATACCAACATTTCACAACCATGTGCTAATATTCTTTCTGTCATGGGCAGAGTATAGTGGCTCACACATGTAATGACAGCACATTATGATGCAGATGTGGGAAGATACCTTGAGGCTAGGAGTTCAAAACCAGCCCAGGTTACATAGCAAGATCCTGTCTCTACAAAAAATTTGTTAAAAAATTAGTCAAGGGTGGTAGCACACAGACCTAAAGTTGTAGCTATTCTGGGGGCTGAGGTGGAAGGATCCCTTGAGTGTCGGAGTTAGAAATTACAATGAGCTATGATCATCCCACTGCCTTCCAGCTGTTACAGGACAAACAGGTTCATATGCCTGATACACATTAACATAAATTACACTGAGAAAGCAGAGTTTGCATCAGAGAGTTTAATGATTACAGGCTACTGAGTGAGGAGATAGGAGCAAACTGTCAAATTCCTCTTTCTGGAGAGTCCTGGACTGGAGTTTTTCAGGGGATTGTGGAGGATGAGGGGCTGGAAAATTGGGGCATTGATCAGTTGGGGTAGGAGGACTGTAATCATTGGGATGTAGAAACTGCATTTTTTGGTGACTCAGCTTCTCATGGGATCTTTCAGACCAGCTAAAGTGTAGTTTCACTGGCATGCAATGAGTGAAACACTATAAAAATTAATGCCTCATAATATTTGTTACCCATAAAGTAGTTAAAGGGAACTATAATCTAGTAACAGGGTCTGCATTCTTCTGAGAAAATAGGCAGCAAACAACAATGAGGAAGCAGGTCAGGAACAAGCTGATGTAATGATTAATGCTGAGTGTGCTGTGATCTAGCTTGAATATTTGTTCCTGCTCAGATCACATGCTGAATTCATTATAATCTCCAATAATGGTGGGGCTTGGTAGGAGGTGTAGGGTCATTAAGCCTCCATGGCTTAATGCTGTTTTCACAACAGTAAGCTCTTTCAAGATCTGGTCGTTTAAGAGTGTGTGACACCTCTCCGCCACTCTCTCTCTCTCTCTTGCTCCATCTCTGCTGTGTGATGTGTCTGCTCCTCCTTTGCCTTGCACCATGACTAGAAGCCTCCTGATTTCTCCACAGAAGCAGATGCCAAGATGCTTTCTTGTACAGCCTGCAGAACCCTAAGCCAATTAAACCTCCTTTTGTTTTGTTTTGTTTACAAAATACCCAGTGTCAGATATTTCTTTATAGCATGCAAGAATGGCTTAATACATTCTACATGCTGGGCTGACTTTCATTTCTCCCTCATAAAGTTTGGATGAGATTTTTCCTCCAATCTCATGTTGAAATGTGATCCTCAATGTAGAGATGGGGCCTGGTAAGAGATTTTTGGGGCATGGGGGCAGATCCCTCCGGAATGGCTTGGTGCCCTCCCCACCATAATAAGTTCACAGGAGATCTAGTCATTTCAAAGGAAGCCTGGGTCCTCCCCACTTGCTCCTTCTTTCACCATATTATACTCATGTTTTACCTCTGTCTTCTACAGTAAGTGGAAGCTTTCTGATGCCCCCAACAGAAGATGCTAGTACCATGTTTGCACAGCTTACAGAAACGTGAGCTGAAATATATTTTTTAAATAAATTACTCCTTCTCTGTTATCCATTATAGTGTGAGCAACAAATGTATGAGACAGGTCTCAGTCAATTTAGGAAGTTTATTTTGCCAAAGTTAAGGGCACAAACCCATAACACAGCCTCAGGGAGGTCCTGAAGAAATATGCCCAAGGTGGTCAGGACACAGCTTGTTTTTATACATTTTGGGGAGACATGAGACATCAATCGACTAACGTAAGACGTACGTTGGTTCCGTCTGGTAAGGCAGGACAGCTCAAAGCAGGGAGAGGGCTTCCAGGTCATAGGTTCATCAGAGGCAAATGAACAGTTGCATTTTTCTGGGTTTATTAGCCTTTCCAAAGAAGGCAATCAGATATGCATTTATCTGTGATCAAAGGGATGAGTTTGAGTTCTATCTGTCCTTTGTCCACAAGGAAATTCCTTGTGAGGAAGATTTGTAGCTTTTTCAATGTAGTAGCTATCAGTTTTAGGAATAGAATGGAAGGCAGGTTTGCCCTAAGCAGTTCCCAGCTTGACTTCTCCCTTTGGCTTAGCGTTTCTGGGGTCCCAGGATTTACTTTCCTTTCACATTTTTCCCCTTTTCTTTTTAAAATCTTTCAGAGAGGCTGGGCATGGTGGCTCGCCTGTAATCCCAGCACTTTGGGAGGCCGAGGAGGGTGAATCACAAGGTCAAGAGATCGAGACCATCCTGGTCAACATGGTGAAACCCCGTCTTTACTAAAAATACAAAAAATTAGCTGGGCATGGTGGCGCGTGCCTGTAATCCCAGCTACTCAGGAGCCTGAGGCAGGAGAATTGCCTGAACCCAGGAGGCGGAGCTTGCGGTGAGCCGAGAGCCGAGATCGCGCCATTGCACTCCAGCCTGGGTAACAAGAGCGAAACTCTGTCTCAAAAAAATAAAATAAAATAAAATAAAATC
>CAUYOR010069409.1:0-14951 GCA_963573925.1 Callimico goeldii
TGCAGAACATGCGAGATAGTTGCATAGGTACACACATGGCAGTGTATTTTGCTGCCTTCCTCCCCTTCACCCACATTTGGCATTTCTCCCCAGGCTATCCCTCCCTGGCTCCCCCGGCCCCACTAGCCCACCCCAATTCCCCCCAATAGACCCCAGTGTGTAGTACTCACCTCCCTGTGTCCATGTGTTCTCATTTTTCATCACCTGCCTATGAGTGAGAATATGCGGTATTTCATTTTCTGTTCTTGTGTCAGTTTGCTGAGAATGATGTTCTCCAGATTCATCCATGTTCCTACAAATGACCACATCCCAGAGGTTTTGATAAGTTGTGTCACTATTGTTGGTCAGTTCAAAAGTTTTTTAAATTTCCTTCTTGATTTCAATGTTGACCCAATGATTATTCAAGGGTAGATTATTTCATTTTTATGTAGTTGTCTAGTTTTGATGGTTTCTTTTGGAGTTACTTTCCCATTTTATTTCAGTGTGGTCTGAGAGGATACTTGATATAATTTTGATTTTCTTAAATTTATTTGACTTGTTTTGTGGCCTATCATATGGTTTATTGGGGAATGTTCCATGTGCTGATGAATAGAATGTGTATTCTACAGTTGTTGGGTAGAATGTTCTGTAAATATCTGTTAAGTTTTTTTGTTGTTTTAGGGTATAATTTAAGACCACTGTTTCTTTGTTGACTTTTTGTCTTGATGGCCTGTCTAGTGCTGTCAGTGGAGTGTCAAAGTACTCCACTATTATGTTGCTATCTCATTTTTTAGGTCTAATAGTAATTGTTTTACACATTTGGGAGTTCCAGTGTTAGGTGTATATATATTTAGGTTTGTGATATTTTCCTGTTGGACTAATTCTGCTAGCTTTACTGGATACACAGTTCTTGGCTGGCAGTTTTGTTTCAGGAGGCTAAAGATAGGACCCCAATTCCTCTGGCTTACAAGGTTTCTGCTGAGAATTATGCTGTTACTCTGATAGGTTTTCCTTTGTAGGTTACCTGATGTGATGCTTTTATCTTACAGCTCTTGAGATTCTTTCCTTTGTCTTGACTTTAGATAACCTGATTACTTTGTGCCTAGGTGATTATCTTCTTGTGAAAATTTTCTCAGATATTCTTTGAGCTTCTTGTATTTGGAAGTCTAGATCTCTAGCAAGGCCAGGCAAGTTTATCTCAGTTATTCCCTTAAATAAGTTTTCTAAACTTTTATATTTCTCTTCTTCCTCAGGAGCGCCAATTATTCTTTGATTTGGCTATTAAACGTAATCTCAAATTTCTTGGAAGGTTTATTTAAATTTTTTTTTCTTTGTCTTTGTCTGATTGGGTTAACTTGAAAGCCTTGTCTTTCAGCTCTGAATTTCTTTCTTCTACTTGTTCTAGTCTATTGTGGAAACTTTCCAGTGCATTTTATATTTCTCCAAGTGTGCATTTTATTACTAGAAGTTGTGATCATTCTTTCTTTATGGTATCTATTTCTCTGAAGAATTTTCATTCATACTTTGAATTTTTAAAATTTCTTCATGTTAATTTTTACCTTTTTTTGGCATCTCCTTGAGTAGCTTAATAATCTTCTGACTTCTTTATCTGGCAATTCAGAGATTTCTTCTTTATTTGGATCCATTGCTGGGGAGGTACTGTGATCTTTTGGGGTGTTACAGAACTCTGTTTTGTCATATTACCAGAATTACTTTTCTAGTTCCTTCTCATGTGTGCAGACTATTTCAGTGAAAGGGTTTGGAACTCAAGGACTGCTGTTCAAATTCTTTTGTCCCATGGGGTGATCCCTTGATTTGGTGTTCTCCCTTTCCCCTAGGGATGGGGCTTCCTAAGAGCCAGACTGCAGTGACTGTTATTGCTTTTTCTGGGTCTTGCCACCCAGCGGGGCTACTAGGCTCCAGGCCACTACTGGAGAGTATCTGCAGAGTCCTGTGATGTGATCCATCTTCAGGTCTCTCAGCTGTGGATACCAGCACCTGTTCTGGTGGAGGTGGCAGGAGAGCAAAGCAGACACTGAGAGAGTCCTTGGTTGTAGATACGTTTAGTGTGCTAGCTTTCTCAAATGCTGATTATACTAACAGTGAAGTTGTCACATGGACAGACTCAAGACCTCTGATCAGCCAGGATGTTGCAGACAGTGAAATTAGCTGTTGTTTTCTCCTTCCTAGGAGCAAGATTATCCTCTCCAGTAGCATTTTAATGGGCCTCTTTTGCTGCAAATGCCCTAGTCTGTACTCCCGTTAGCATCAGATAAAGGCACAGTGAATATGAGCCAGCTTTGATTAATTAGAAGTTATCTTGGCATTGAGTTCCACTTATTCCCAGATAGGTTTTCCTGCTTCTTGAGTGGTATTACAGTTTGGTGTTTCTTTTTACTACCTTGCATTCATTATATTTTTTGATATAGACTCAATGTAACTTACCTGTAAAATACAACCATTGTCCACTTACTGATTGATACCCTGCCCGTTTCATTATAACACTTTGGTCCTTTCAATGGCAGTTTGGAAAGGATTGAATGTAGTTGTTAAACTATTATGTTTGTGATGCCACCCTGAGCAAAAATTTTGTGTCCCTGAAACTGTCTTTCGCTAAATGTTCATTTTGTTATAATTTTATTCTGGGATTTACTATGCCCCTCAGGTATTTAGAATTTTTTTTCAATTTCAACTCTCCCCTTAGACTGACTTTTCACCATTGGCATTTAAACATGCTCAGCTCTCATAAAAATTCTCATGAGCCTCCACAACCTTTCTAGCTATCACCTATAACACTCCCTCTTCACAGCCAAATTTGTTTTCAATTTTTGTTTATCTGTGAAATATTGTCGTTTTCCCTGTATTATAAAATAGGAAATCAACTTGTAAAGTTTCTTTAAAATTATGTTAGTTTCTGATTGGGAATATACCAAAATTATAGGTAAATGTTGTGTGAACTCGTATTTCTAATAGTACATTTTCACATCTAAGAATACAGTTTGTTTCTCCATTTAATCCAGCTTCTTTTATGTCCTTAAGTAAAATTGAATCACTTTCTTTATATAGATTTTGTATATTTCTTGAAAGGTGTATTCTAAGATATTTAATAATTTACCTTCTGCAGTTAATGCTTTTCCCTATTACTGGTTGATAAAGGAGGCTATTGATCTTTTTATATGTTTCTCATATAATACCTACTTAACACAATTTCTAATTGTTTTTGGTTGATTCTATTGTATATTCTAGGGAGCCAATCATATAGTTTGTAGGCTGGGAGCAGTGGCTTATGCATGTAATTTTAGCACTTTGGGAGGCCAAGGTGGGTGGATCACTTGAGGCCAGGAGTTAGAGACCAGCCTTGCCAACATGGTGAAATCCTGTCTCTACTAAAAATACAAAAATAAGCAGGATATGGTGGTACTTGCCTGTAATCCCATCTACTCGGAAGGCTGAGGCATGAGAATTGTTTGACCCTGGTAGGTGGAGGTTGCAGTAAGCCTAGATTCTGCCACTGCACTCCAGCTTGGCTGACAGAGTGAGGCTCTGTCTCAAATAACAATAAAAATAAACCCATTTTTATTAGTAGGCAGTGATCATGAGAATCCTTATTAACTTTACTGCAGTTGTTCAGTGGGATTGCTTTTGATGTTTAACATGAGGCATGTTATTTGCTGTGGCATTTGTTAAGAGAATTTTGCTTTATTCCTAGTTTACTAAAAGTACTGGGGCTTTTGTTTGTTTTTACAAGGAATGGTTGTTGAACATTAACAGCTGCTTATGGGATATCTTTCAATCAGGTTATATGTTTTTCCTTTAAACCAACAATGTAGAAATGTCTTCAGATAAACTCTATGGAGTCATGGTGTTTTACTTTTTAATGTAGCACTAGATTCCATTTTCTAATATTGATTTATATATTTTTTCATCTGTGAGAATAACTGAGATTAGTCTATAGTTTGTGTTTGTTTTTTCTTTTTCTTTTCTAGTTTAGCTATTAGGGTTAGGTTTGCCTAGTATAATATTACTATTCTGCTGGAAGTCTGTGCATTACTTGCAGAAAATATGGTTTCTATTAAAATACCTAAGATAACCAATAGAAAACTATAGTATTGAACTAATGAGAGACTTAGGCAAGATTGCTGTATATTAACTTATAAGAATAAATGTCATTCCTCTAAATGGGCAATTACTATTTCTAGGAAAGAGAAAATGAGATAACATTACAGTAATGGGGAAAAGTATAAATTATAAGGAAACTAACTTAACAAAGATTTTCTAAGACCTTTAAGTAGAAAAATACTAAAAGCTATATGAGGATCTAGAGAAAACTTCATATGCTATGTTTATATGTTTAAAAGCATTCTGACTTAAGACTGTAGAGGTTCAAATTTCTTTCAAGTAAGCATGTAAATAAAATTTGAACAAAAATGTAGCAAGCTTTTTGAGAAAAACATACATATTTCTCAACATATAGAGTATATATTCTCAGTTTTAGATTTTGCAGATATCTTCTTCCACTTGATAATTCATTAGTCTATGTCCTTTTTCTGTGATAACCTTCGCTAAAAAGTAATTCTTAATTTTGATGAAAGCCATCAGTACTTTATTGTCTGATTTTAAAAGTATTTTTCCATTTCAAAGTTACAAAGATATTAACCTATATTTTCTTCTGTTAGAAAACAAAATATATATGAGATAATAGGAAAATAAAAAAAGGAAAAGCTCACTCTACCAGACTTTAAGACTGATTACATAGCCAAGTAAGGTGAGATGGCAAAAGAACAATGGAACAAAGTAGGGAAGCCCAGAAATAGGTATAGATTTGTGTGCATATAACTTCATATATAATACATGTAACACTAAGGGAAATAATTATTCAGGTTTTGTTGGGGAAACTGGCTTATTCTATTGAGAAAAATAGAATTAAATCACTATGTTATGTCATAAAAAAGGATAAATTTAGGACCATATAAGTTGAAGACCAATATGTAAATAGTTAAATTATGAAGTTAGTTGACAAGGGATTAATATCTGTAATATATGTATTATTCTATATAAATCAAAGTAAATGGAAAAACATGGGCAAAGAGAGCTATTTACAGAAAGGGAACACTGAATGGATAACAAGTATATGATGAGATGCTTAGTTTCACTCGTAAATAGAGAAATACAAATGAAAACCATGAGATACTAACAAAAATTGGTAGGTTGAATGTGGCAAACAAGAACCTTTATGCTCTGCTGGTGGGAATATAAACTAATACGGTCATTCTGGAGAGAAATCTGGCAGTGTTGGGGAAATTAAAAGGTTGTATAGGCCAGAGGTGGTGGCTCATGCCTGTAATCCCAACACTTCTGAAGGCAAGTGGATCGCCTGAGCCCAGGAGTTTGAGACCAGCCTGGGCAACATGGCAAAACCCTGTCTCTACCTCTCCACCCCCCCCAAAAAGGAATAGTCAATGTGGTGTTGTGCACCTGTTGTTTCAGCTACTAGGGAGGCTGAGTTGGGAGGATTGCTTGAGTCTCAGTGGTCAAGGCTGCAGTAAGCTGTGATCATACCACTGCACTCCACCCTAAGTGTCAGAATAAGATCCCCACTACCTCCTGCCACCTCAAAAAAAAGGTGCATATTCTATAATACAACAATCCTAATCTTGGAACTTAACTGAAGAGATTCTCCCAATGGGTCTAATGAAGAGAGATGTAAAAGAATGCATGTCACTGCATTCTTGTGGCAGTGGTGGTCATTAAATTGTAATGCCATTGTCATATCCTTGAAACTAGTCATTCCATTTTAATACAATCCCTCCATTCTCTCAGACAACAAGCTACCATCTAATGCTTCATCCTTTTAGGTACCATCTTAATTGCAACCAGAAATCCATTCAAACCTACCATTTTTCATAAAACCTTCCTTTCTTCATGTCTTTGTTTCCTTCCTACCCAGGTTAAATTTCATGGTTCAACTTAATCACTTCATTAACTCCCTTGTCTCTCTCTCGCTCTGATATTTTCACCTGGCAAAACCCCAACCCTGTTAGATCTAACTCTCCACACTTCACAAATGTTCCAAGGGAGCTAAATCTCATTAGGGGAAAATTTCAAAATACTACTAGATGGTATCCCTTTAAATTTATGGTTATGTATATCAAGTAGATTCTTAGTGCTGCCAGGAAACAATGGGTCACCAAATCTGTTCATCCTTCTAGTCTTCAGAATCAGTGAATGTGTTATACACAGAGCAGTATGGGATGATAACTAAAACAATGTTGATTGAAAAATAAGAGATAAAATAAAAATCTATAAGATAGATTTGTATCAAAAGATAAAAATAAAAATCTACAATAAAATGTCCTTTAAGTAAATTTAAAATGCATGTTTCAAAACAACACTAAAGTATATGTGAGATGTTCCCATTTTTCATGAATACATACACATTTAACACCTTATGGAATGCATTTAACTGGGTGCCCATGAAGGGAAATGGAATAGGAGGGTGGATGGAAATTAAGATTAAAAAAATAGACTAAACTATAACAAAAGAAGTGCCTTGCACAAACTGATAGTGACGTGTGGAGTATGATTGGTTTAATTCCCTGCACCTGGAGTTGATTTTTTATATTGAAAAAAAGAAAACAGATGAGCAAATGATCTGTCCAGAGAGAGCAAGGACAGTTAGCCTGATGTGGCACTTCAGAATATAGCTGTCTTCATCCTAGCATGTAAGGATTCTCCAGCATAAAATTTAGTCTCCTTCCTTCTTATTCTCAAGTAGATATCATAAATTCTGATGTCAATAAGGAGCAGATAAGTCACACGTATACATGTGTAAAATGAGCTTCAAGCAGAATAGCTACCAACTCGTCTGCTGCATTTGTCAATGTGGACCTAGTGTTGCTAGAAAATTTACAGTTATTTTTAAAGATAAATCAGACATATAAATTTTATGTTAGATTTCACAGTTTTAGATATTTGCAATCTAATTTACAAAGTTCAAATTACTACGTGAGTCCTGATTAGGCTCATGGGCCAATGATTTGATATGTATGAATAGATGTGAAGCCTGCCTGTTGCTAAATTCCATCCATTTACAACAGAACTTTTAGTTAATACTGTTCCCTTATTCTTAAATATGAATGGGCAACTGTGAGTCATTAGATATTTAAGGAATGCCTGCAGCATGACTAAGTTATACATATTGAAAAAAGCAGTCTCTTGGGAAACAGATAATTCTGGAAACAGAAGTTTAACTATATCACACATCATAGTAATCTCCTTTCCAAGTCTAGTAACTATTTCTGAGTTCCTACACTGACTTTTAGAAGGTCAAAAGCTAGTCTCCTTATTGTCCAGCTGGGCTTATTGGACATTAATTATTTATTCTGGAATGTAACTCACGTTGTGAAGTATTATTGTGTTCATGGATTGGTCACTTTTGACTTTTTTCTCCATACTGTCTTCAGAGTAAGATAAATGTCACCACACCACCAGAGTCCTCAGGTGGCTGACAGAATGATGACAAATTTAATTCTTATGAGAAACACTGCTGTATTGGGCTGTGCATTGTTCTTGAGAAGGCGCATCAGTCTCTCCAGACCCAAATCAGGATTTGATGACAGGAAATAATCAAACGCATTATGTTACCCTATTAACGCTAAAAATGTCATGATATTTTTAGAGTTACATAAAAAGAAAGTGTCAGTTCCTTCATATCTTCTTGTATTTTTTTAGCGTAATAAGACAGAAGAAGCCCAAGAGCAAATATTTTATTATAATAGGCTAATTTTAAGGGATAATTAGAACGAATTATAGACATCCTTAGTCTGAACTCCAGTCTTACCAGGGATTTTATGACTGATGAATTCTGACCTTTTAATAGAAAAATTTTCTTGGAAATCTTGGCCGTTTATTAAGTAAAGTTTTGTGCCTTTAATTATTTTCTTTTGGTGACTAAGATTCACATTTCTCCATTCAAAACTATTTGCCACTTACCTTTTAGTTTTTATTTGTTTAACTGAAATATACTGAGCAACTGCCAAAGCACAAGGCCTGGGAGGGGTAGAGGAGAAATACAAAGATAAATCAGATGTAACCTGTCCCATTAAAATGCTCATGCTCACCATGCTGAAAACTGCTGGTAATTTGCATTAGGTCCAAAAAGAATACTGTATTATACTTTGCCCAAAATAGAATAATTGCAGGATCTGGAGTCAGACAGCCAAAGTTCAAATCAGCTGTGCAATTTAATAGCAGTGCGACCTTGGATAAATTACATTTTCTGTTTCTCTGTTCTCTTATCTGTACCGTTGTAGTAAAAAGTAGTGCAGACATAGATGGTTGTAAAGATTTAATGCAATACTACTTGTAAAAGGGAGGTGAATTACTTCTGGATTCTCACACTATATAGAAATTTGGTATTTAATTCTTGTAATTGCATTTGAAATAGATATTATTATGCCTGTTTTGTGATTTAAAAAAAAACACAAGGTTTTAAAAGATTGAATAACTTTTTAAAAAATCCATAGGTAATACCAGAGCCAGAACTGAATCCTTATTCAATTTTTACATTGCAAACACAGTTATAGAATTTTCTGAGGGGGGTCACATTTTCAGATGTTCTGTGTCATTATACTACAGTGTCCCAGTTTTGGGTCTGTAAACTATAATCTCCATAATCCTCACTGCCTCTTATGAATGCCTGGCATTTTCTTTTTCTTTTTTGAGATGGAGTTTTGCTCTTGTTACCCAGGCTGGAGTGCAATGGTGCGATCTCAGCTCACCACAACCTCCGCCTTCTGGGTTCAAGCAATTCTCCTGCCTCAGCTTCCCAAGTAGCTGGGACTACCGGCATGTGGACCATGCCCAGCTAATTTTTGTATTTTTAGTAGAGGTGGGGTTTCACCTTGTTAACCAGGATGGACTCGATCTCTTGACCTCGTGATCCACCCGCCTCGGCCTCCCAAAGTGCTGGGATTGTAGGTGTGAGCCACTGCGCCTGGCCATGCCTGGCATTTTCAAGACTCAAGCCCCAAAAAGTGATTAGAGAAGGAGAAAAGGAACAACTCCTGTTTCAAGGAAAATTAAGAGACTTTGGAAGACCATGCTCTTCTTCTATCTTCCCTTCAACCCACAAGCCTGGTCTTGCACAGTGATGCCACTTGGTATGATTTAAGAAAAATGTCCCTGCATCAGCCTACTTTCCTGAGAGGTTCAATGAACAGACACCCAGAAAGACATAAATAGCTGTCACGAACTAACAACTAGTGTGGCTTGATTTAATCAGCTTGCTTTCCTAATGCAAAGTCAAGCCCAAATGAAGGAGCAGTGGGAATTTTATTGAGTTAAGGCCCAGGATAAGAATAAAGTGAGGAAGATAACATTATTGAATGCCAGAATAAAAAGCCACAGATGCATAGTGGATCAGAAAAAGGAAGGAGAGGGCATAGTAAGGTTGAAAGAGGTATCAATAGGGAAATAAAAGGGCAGAAATTGAGAGACCATATATAAGAATGTGTGTTATAAACAGGTGGAGATGTGGGAAAAATCCTTGTTACTTGAAGTGTGGTCTTCAGATCAGCAGCGATGTATTATCACCTGGAGCTTGTTAGAAATGCAGGATCTCAGACTCCACCTAAAATTAAAATCTGCATTTAACGAGATCCCCAAATGATTTCAGTGCACATTAAACTTTGAGAAGGGAACATCAAAGGTACACACATGGATGATGAGGAACCATGCAGATGGGTGGTGGAGGGGAGCAGCTTGATGGATGAGATGTGCATATATATGCATATGTATGCATGTGTGTGTGTGTGTGCGTGTGTGTGTGTGTGTGTGTGTGTGTGTATGCACACACACCCAAAATGTGCCAGGAGGAAGGCGGTCATGAAGTAGTTGTGGATAAGTTGAGCTGATGGTGAATTATATATCATTCTCCACTCAGGCTTTCAGAGCCTCAATGGTATGAAACAAAGTGTGAGCATGTTAAGGAATGAAGTGGGAGATTCCTAAAAGATTCTGATGTTATTAGGAAATGGTTTTAATTTTAGGGTTATGTCACTCAATGTACATTTTTCTTTCCTTTTGTTTATTCAGTTATTTTTAATTGAGTAAGCTCTATTGTGGGGAGCTATTCAAAAGTGACTTAAAGCAGGAAGTCACTCCCATAAGCTTGACTGCTAAACATTCTTGCTTCTTCATATTGTTCTTCAATCATTTCTTTGTAGGCTCTTTTGCAAGTTTTCAAGTTTTCTAGGCATGCCTTGGATGTTTTTGTTTCCAGGATCTGTCCTCAGCCACCTCTTCTCTTTTCACAAAACAAACTTCTTCAGACTGTATAATCAATCATTGCAGATTCCATACCGCCAATACACTAGTGACTTTCAGAGTTTTATCTTTAGTCTTATTCAATTTCAGGAGCACCAGGCCTACCTCTCAGTTCATGTATCTTACTAGATATATAACAGGCAACTCAGATGGTTATGGACTGAGTAAATGTCTTTGTCCTTCACAAATTCATATATTGAAAAATCCCAGCCTCCAGTGCAATGGTATTGGTGAATGGTCTTTGGGAGGTAATAAGGTCATGAGGGTGGGGCCCTCATGAGTGGGATTAGTGCTCTCATGAGAAGACACACAAGGGAGGTGATATCTATTTCCACTATTCGAGGATGTAATGTGAAGATGGGCATTTGTAAACATGAATTAGGGCCTTCACCAGAACCCAACCATGCTGGCAACCTGATCTTAGACTTTCAGTCTCCAGAATTGTCAGAAATGAATGTATGTTCTTTAAGCCACCTAGTCTATGGTCATTTGTTATAGCAGCCTGAGCTGGCTAAGAGAGAGACTCAAGAAGCACAAGCTGCATTCATAATCTTCTCCCTAAACACCCTCTCTGTTCTCTGTTAGTGAATGTTACCACTGTAATCTCAGTCCCCTATGCAAGGATCATAGATGTCCCTGTACATTTCAACTTTTCTACATTCTCCACCTCTAATTAACATTAAAACATATTGATTCTATCTCCTTAACACTTCTATATCCACCTTCTTCTTTCCATTCACATGGCTATTGTCTTGTTTAGTGACTTCTAGGTCCCTTTCCTGAGATCACAGCAGTCTTTCAACTATTTCCTCCCTTCAGTGTAGCCCAATTTCAATTTTAATCTCAATGCTTCAGACAGAGTGGCATTTTAAAAACTAACATTTAGAACTAAAGTATCTCCCATGTTAAAACTAGATCATAGCTCCCCATTAACTATGAATAATTTTTAAACATCTTTGTAAATCATGTATAAAACTTGTATCCTGCCTACTTTATCTCTCATTGCAACTCTCTCTGCATGCTTTCTCTTCTGCTTGAAATTTTCTGAATAGAAAAATCTGTTTTACACTTCCATATCTTTGCTCATGCTGTGTACTCTACCTGTCCCCTCTCTGTCTCTTTAATTTTGAGGGCTGAACAGTGGTTAGCTTACACATAAAGTCTTTCCTAAACCCTTCCTCCACTTTTTGTATATACACTGAATCTTGTGCAGTGTTGGATTATCACTCACATATTCCACCAACATGCAGTTCTAAGGCCCCAGTCTATTTACATTATTATTCCTATTCTTCCAATGCTTAATTGCAAAAATGTCTATTCCTGTGGGGACTGCAAGCCCTGAGTGGAGGAGGCATTCAGGGCCTAAGAGACAGCATTGCTGGGTATATATCCAAAGGACTATAAATCATTCTACTATAAGGACACATGCACACGAATGTTCACTGCAGCACTGTTTACAATAGCAAAGACCTGGAACCAACCCAAATGCCCATTGACAATAGACTGGATTGGGAAAATGTGGCACATATACACCATGGAATATTATGCAGCAATCAAAAATGATGAGTTCGTGTCCTTTGTAGGGACATGGTTGAATCTGGAGAACATCAGTCTCAGCAAACTGACACAAGAACAGAAAATGAAATACCGCATGTTCTCACTCATAGGCGGGTGAGGAAAAATGAGAACACATGGACACAGACAGGGGAGCATCACACACTGGGGTCTGTTGTGGAGGGCGAGGAACAGTGGGAGATAGGGTGGGGAGGGATAATGTGGGGAGAAATGTCAGGTATAGGTGATGGGGGATGGAGGCAGCAAACCACCTTGCCATGAATGTACCTATGCAACAATCTTGCATGATTTGCACATGTACCACAGAATCTAAAGTACAATAATAAAAAAAAAGAAGCTCTTCTTCCCTTTGAAAAATGATGCTGAAGAGAGAAGGGAATCCCTGCTTTACTCATAAAGGCAGGAGATGAAGTTCTAAACTGCTAAGTGGCTTTTCTTGTTCCTGGGGTAAGCCTCCCTTTCAGCTTTACATTGCCAAGCATCAGACTTTCCTCTTCATCTGCCTGGCCTGTGCATGGCACACAGGTGTGTGGGAAAGTAGTTTTGGCTATGTGCAAGTTCCAGGAAACACTCCAAATCTTAATTTATTTTCCTCCCCTTACACCGGCCTCCAAATCTGGTAAATCATAGTTAGGGTTGAAGTGTAGAAATAAAGGCCTATTTAACACATTACACAGCTGAAATGTAGCAGTATCCCACTGCTAAAAGTTCTGTCATGTTTAGTAAATGTGCAGGTCCTGGACCATGAAACTCACTTTGAGAGGCATGAAAATATTCAAGAACTGGAAATCCCAGGACTATTATTTTGGGGTTGGGAGGAGGGAGAATAAAACTGGTTACCTTTAATAATTTATTTCTCTTATTCCTTTTCCATATTTGAATTTTAGGAAGTCTAACAAGCTCAGAGGGAATTTGTTCATTCCACACACTTTATGAATCCCTTTTTTGTGCACATCCCATGTCAGAACCACATAATAATGCAAGAATTACTTGCCAATTGCATGAACTTTGGTCTCAAATGGGTCATGGGTCAGTTTCGAACAAAGCACTAAATGTGAAATGATAAGCAACTTCCATGCCTATGATATTACGAGATTTTATTTTTCACGTAGTGGACACAATGGCATGGTTTTGTCTTTATTTTTCAGTTAATGATGATAATGTGGATATTGCTCAATGCCAGGAACAGGTCTAACAATTCTGCTAAAGACATAAACTTTTCAGCATTACACAGTTCAATATAATGTCTTTCCTTCCCAGTCATTTAATGAAAATTTCCTTGTTCATGAATAGTGAAGGATTTCATAAGAAAAAAAGCCATTGACAAAACAATCTAACACATAAAAAGTTATAAAACTGGTTGTCGTTAAAACATGGTTGCACACATTTGTGCTAATGCTACAGGCACTATAATGCAAAAAGTAATAGTAATTTTTAAAGTCTGAATTTAGTCAAATTCTCTACCATTTATATCATTCACACAAGAAGTGCTAAATATCATGTTTTACATTTAAATACTAGAGAAGGTGTTTATAACAAGTACTATAGCTTTAGTATTAAGACATGTAAATGAATTTGAACCCATGACTAAAAAGTGTTCAAATCCATCCTTTAGTAAATAATCGAGTGGTACAAACAATACGACTGTAGCATTAGGTTTTTGGATTGTAACCACGTGTCTCTAACAAAATTCCCAGTCCTTTGCATGCACTGCTAACCCTCAGTGGTTCCGATTATTCTAAAGGACTTATGAGTTTTTTAAATGATAACCCATGAGCCTAGAATCAAATAATATAGTTCTGATCCAATTTATAAGTCTAATAACTGTAGGCTATATGTTCACTTTTAAAAAATGATTATTATAATTATTTTAAAAATACTTTATGAATTACATAAATGACATAAATGATAGTTTGAATAAACTGAAGCCCTTCAAATTATCACCATTGTTATTATTTTACACTAATACTCGCAACATAAGCAGCAAGTATGAACAAACACATCTTAATACTCACAAGTTTCATAAGTTTTAAAGTGTTAGATTTTCCATGCATAAAGTGGATTTTGTTAATGGTTTTTTCAAAAGACATTAAATTATTTTAAATGAGACTCACAAAATTATTGACGACATTGTTCTTCCTTTCAGGCAAAACTGCTAGTTTAGTTCATAGAACTACTGCCTGCTAGGTCAGTTCACAACTTTTAAGTTTTACTTGTAAATGTTTTTTCTAAATAGCCTTTTTGAAACATTGATGATCACAAAAGTCTCCTCCTTTCATTTTATAACAATTTATAACTTATCTTAAGGTACATAAAATAATGTAAACCACTAACAGTTCGCCTTTTCAGTAAAAGTAGAATTCAAGTCAAAGGTATTCATAATTGTATCCTCTGTTTGGTATGATTAAGTTTACACCTCTGAGGGTCATAGGCTGAGAAAACTGGCAAAGTGCCTACATTTTACATTCCTATGGTGTATGAGTCTTACATATTGCACTGAAATACTCTCAGAATTAAATAGCCATGCAATTAAGATTGCCCATCAAATATGATATATATAATATAAGGGTTATTTTCTTTTCTTTTTTTTTTAATTTTTTATTGCATTTTAGGTTTTGGGGTACATGTGCAGAACATGCAAGACAGTGGCATAGGTACACACATGGCAGTGTGTTTTGCTTCCTTCCTCCCTTTCACCCACATTTGGCATTTCTCCCCAGGCTATCCCTCCCCGGCTCTCCCCCCACTGGCCCTCCCCTTTTCTCCCCAAACAACCCCAGTGTTTAGTACTCCCCTCCCTGTGTCCATGTGTTCTCATTTTTCATCACCCACCTATGAGTGAGAATATGCGGTATTTCATTTTCTGTTCTTGAGCCAGTTTGCTGAGAATGATGTTCTCCAGATTCATCCATGTCCCTACAAAGGACACGAACTCATCATTTTTTATTGCTGCATAATATTCCATGGTGTATATGTGCCACATTTTCCCAATCCAGTCTATCATCGATGGGCATTTGGGTTGGTTCCAGGTCTTTGCTATTGTAAACAGTGCTGCAATGAACATTCGTGTG
>CAUYOR010069410.1:0-17183 GCA_963573925.1 Callimico goeldii
GTCAGTTCACGCGGGTTAAACGGTTTAGTGATATAGTCGTCAGCGCCGATTTCGAGGCCAAGGATCTTATCCACTTCGTTGTCGCGGCCGGTTAAGAACATCAGCGCGACGTCAGCCTGCTCGCGTAGCTCGCGCGCCAGAAAAAAAAAAAAAAAAGGTGAAATTGACAAATGTTTAAGAAAATCCAAATAAGCAAAACCCACTCAACAAGAAAAAAATAGCTGATTGGTTCTACAGTTATTAAAGAATAAATTCCAAAGTTGAAATTCTTCCCTACAAAGAAAACTCTTGCCTACAATGAAAGCAAACATCTAGGCTACACAGTTTTAGGGCAAATGCACCCAAAATTTAAGAAGCAGATTCTTCCCGTCTTAAACTCATTAAGAGAATAGATGAAAAGAGCTGGGCATGGTAGTGTGTGCCTGTAGTCCCAGCTACTTGGAAGGCTGATGCAGGAGAATTGCTTGAACCCCGGAGGTAGAAGTTGCAGAGCCAGAATCACACCACTGCGCTCCAGTCTGGGTAACAAGAGCAAACCTGTCTCAAAAAAAAAAAAATTAGGAAGGAAGAGGGAAAGAAGGAAAGAAGAAAGGAGGGAAGGAAAGAAAGAGACTAAGAATAAATGAAGAGGTAACACCTTCCATTTTCAAATGAGTTTACTATTACCTTAACATCAAAACCAGACAAAGACAGAACAGGAAAGAAAAATTATAGTCTCATCTCAGTCAAGATTATGAATGGGAAAATTCTAAACCAAATATTAGCAAAAGGAATCCAGCACTGTGTAAAAAAGATTATGCATCATTACTAAATTGGGTTTATCCCTGGAATGCAAGGTAGGTTTAACAATATAAAATCAATTAATATAATTCACCACATTAACAGGTACAGAGGAAAATCATAGGATCATCTCAATAGACAGATGAAAAGCGTTTGAAAAATTCAATAATCTTTCACAATTTAAAAAGTGGGGGAAAACCTCTTAGCAATTTAGTAATAGGCAAGTTAAGACAAAAAAAATGACATCAAAAAAAACCTTATAACAAACAATATTTAATGATAAAAATTTGAAAGCATTCCATATATATACTTATATATATACACACACACATATATATATATATACATATATAAATTGTACTTTAGGTTCTGAGGTACATGTACAGATCATGCAGGATTGTTGCATAGGTTCATGCATGGCAATGTGGTTTGCTGCCTCCATTCCCTCATCACCTATATCTGGCATTCTCCCCATGTTATCCCTCCCCAACCTCCCTACCCCTCACTGTCCCTACCCTAGTCCCCCCCAACAGACCCCAGTGTGTGATGCTCCCCTCCCTGTGTCCATATGTTCTCATTGTTCAACACCTGCCTATGAGTGAGAACAGAAAGTATTCCTTTTAAGGTCAGAAGAATACAAGAATGTTATTTTAAATATTGTATTGGAGGTTCTAGCCAGTACATTGGCAATTAAAAAAAAAAGGTCTAAGAATTTAAAAGGAAGAAAAAAGTACTCTTATTATTTGCAGGGGAGTTATTGTCTGCATAACCTCTTATGCTACCTGCTCCCCATTTTCAAGAATCTACAGATAAATTAGTAAAATTCATAAGATGGTTTAACACTTTTCTAGAAACAAGTCAATAAGTAAAAATCAATTCTATTTCTACACCCCAGAAAAATATCAGAAGCTGTAAAAAAAAAAAGGCAACCGTTACAATAAACAATATCAATGAAAAATATGGAACACAAGAAATAATTCTAACAGAAAAATTGCAAGACTTTTATGGAGAAAATTAAAACCTTCTTAGAACAACACATTAAATAAGATCTAAGTAAACAGAGAATTCTTAGATAGGAAATCTCCCAAACTGATTATATATCCTCAATACAAATTTTAATTTATTAAACTAGCTGATTTTACAATTCACTGAATAGAGCAAAAAGCCAATAGTAGTTAACATATTCACAAAGAACAGGTAAAAGGATTTGCTTTCTTAAATGTAAACAGTATGTTATTTGGTGCAAAGATAGATAAATTGATATATTGATAAGTAAGTTGATTTATTGAACAGAAATCAATTTGTTATTAGGTAGAAAAGTTCTACATGACCAAATTTATATCCATTCTTACCTAGGAAAACACATGTGCACAAGCAAACATGTGTGCAAGAATGTCCACAGCAGCATTGCTTGCAATGTTCCCAAGTTGAAACAACCCAATATCTATCAGTAGGACGACTGGTTGACATATAGCCATGAAAATAAATGGCTGTTATCTACATGCAATAACATAATTTTAAAAACATACTGAGTGAAAAAGCAAATCAGAAAATATACATAGCTTTATTTTATCTACATAAAATTTAAAGCAAGCAAAACTGAGTTATTTAGGGATAGATCGTGCTAAGACTCCAGGATGAGTATGCTATTCCAGATAATAGTAACATCTTGGAGGAATGAGTGTAGGCAGAGACATGTGGACAGGGAAGAGCACAGAGGGAGTGTCTAAGGTACTGGAAAATTTTAAGTTCCTAAACAAGATGGCATGGACACGTGTATGTGGCTATGTACATTTGTACATGCCATCAAATTAAAATGCACTCTTACCATTTATCAGTTTCTCATGACATTCTGGTCTTTCTTCTGAATATTTTATATTGTTTACTAATCTAGTCTATTACCATTTTAGTACTAAGTGGCTATTGTTATATGTATTATATATTTCAAAATAGAATTTTTAAAAAATGCAATAAAAGTTTCTTTCTTTCTTAAATTACAGAGGTGGGTGGCCCAGGGCTGCTAGGGCTACTTTGCCATTCTTGACAGACAATTTCCCTCTCAGCAACTCAAATGGGTGCAGAACTCTCACTCCTACCTCAACATCCCACAGAAGGAATGCAAGGAAGGGCAAGGGAAATGCATGCCCCAGGACTTTTGAAAAATCTCAAATGAGAATTTTTTAAAAGAAAAAGTATCATCCAAATACAATAGCAATAGAAGAATATCACCTAAACATAATAAAGGTTTTTTATAACAATGGACAGATAGCACAGTACATAATAAAATATTAACGCCATTGCATTAGATTAAGAAAAAGTTAACTTTGCGCTCCAACACCACCACCATTTGGTTTTGAAAATGTTAGCTAAGTCCAATAATATAAGAAAATTAACTAATTAATATAAAAGTGAAAAAATAATCAGCAACAATCTTATTATTTGCAGATATGTGGCTATATATTTCAGAGACTTCCTAAAAATCTCATAGAATTAACATTTGACTAGTTACATAATAAATACACAAAAATCAAAAACGTTTCTCCAACATAAAAATAATCCAGTTAGCATTTCAAGAAAAAAACTTATACACTAAAAATTAAAAAAAAATTTTTTTTTTTACAATTGTTCTAAAGTATATAAAATCCCTTGGGATAAATTTAATTAAAAGGTACAGGTCCTATGGAAGGTGTCGTTAAAGGTCAAGAATCAATCTTGAACGACTGTAAAGATGTATTTAACCTAGATGGGATTACCTAATATTTAAAATAATTTTCCCCAAATTAACATATAAATTCACTGCATTTCCACTTATGATGTTATTTTTTAACTTCTCCACCTTTTTTTTTAAACAGGTTGAAGTGATTCTAAGGTTTGTAGAGGAAAATAGCTGAGACTAGTCAAAATTGTTTTCTAAATTAGTGAGGAAAGACTTGCCTTCTCAGGTATCAACACCCCAAAGCTACCGTAATTAAATCCACTTTGTACTGTAATAGCACTAGACAACTAGATTAGTAAACAATATGAAAATCTCCAGAAGAAAAATCAGAATGTTATGAGAAACTAATAAACGTTAGTAAGAGTGCATTTTAATTTGATGGCTACAGGATAGTTTATTTATAAATATGCTGGCATAATGGGTTATCCATCTGAACAAAACCAAAATTATATCAACAGTTCATATCATTTTGAAAATAAATTCTGTTTTAAAATATAAAAGTGTAAAACAGAAAGAAATTTAGGAAAATATTTTGTAACCTTGATGTGTGGGAAAAAGGCTAAAAATGTCAAGCTAGACATGCTTAATTTCATAAATATAACTTGTTTTTATATGATAAAAAATTCCACATACTCAAAAGATTTTAAAAGGTATCAAAATGTTTCTAGTCAGATGGCAAGGGCATACATATTGAAAATACTTGGCTTGTTGTTGTGGCCCACGTCTGTAATCCCAGGACTTTGGAGGTCGAGGTGGGGGATCGCATGAGCTCACGAGTTCAAGATCAACCTGGGCAACATGGAGATACCATGTCTCTACAAAAAATACAAAAATTCGCCAGGTGTGATGGTGCACCTGTAGTCCAAGCTACTGAGGAGGCTGAGGTGGGAGAATCACCTGAGCCAAGGAAGTCGAGGCTGCAGTGAACCGAGATCACACCGCTGTACTCTACCTTGGACAAGTTGGGAGAGTACCTTCCTAACTCTCCAAAAAAATCTCTCCTCTTTTTTTTTTTTTTTTTTTAATTTGAGACAGGGTCTCATTCCAGTTGCCAATTGTGGTCTTGAACTCCTGGACTCAAGCAGTCCACCCTTCTCAGCCTACCAAAGTGCTGGGATTACAGGCATGAACCACTGCGCTCAGCCAGTACTGAGGGATCTTATAAATTCGTGAGGAAAGAACCAATAAAATTCCAGGGGAATGATGTGTAATTAAGTCTTTTAAATTTTACCTTTATTATAAATATCCTTTGATTATTTTATTCAGTTTTATTATAATAAAATTTACTTTTATTGTCATTCAAAAATGTTTAGCAGAATAGTGTAGGTTGGGTTGAAATAAAGCTGCCTGGGATTGAACTCCAGCTTCATCCCTTGGTAACTGGGTGACTTTGGATAAGTTGATTCACCTCTTTTTATATCAGTTTTGTCTATAAAATGGAGGTAATAATAGTGCCTCCCTCATAGGCGGACTGAAAATTCTGCTTAGAACAGTGCCTGATACCCAGCTAGGAGTTAATAAATTATTTATCATTATTATAATTTTTTAAAAAATGAACTGGAGATGATACTAATAGTTTCTTACGTCATTGGATGCTATGAGAAGTAAAAGAGAAGATCTATGTAAAGCGTTTAATATGGTACGTTGCACGCTGGCATGCAGTAGTAACGTTAATTATTATTCTCATTGTAAATGTTAATTAGTGTTCTTCTTGTTAAAAACTCAAAGTGGCAATAATTAGAACATTATGTTACTGGCACCAAAACAAACAAATAAATGGAATAGAATAGAAAGTTTAGGAAGAGACTTAATAATACATGAAAATTCAATTTATGGCAAAGATTTTGCTTCATATCAGTCTGAAAAGAGAAAACTATAGTATTCATAAATGATGCTCAATTAGCCAACACTTTGGAGAAAAACAACTTCAATCGATATGTCTCATCAAATACCAGGATAAGTTCTAAGTAGATTAGAATTTTAATGTAAACACTAAAAATATTAGAAAGAAACAGAGATGAATATTTACATAGTTTTGGAGAGCTTTTCCAAGGATGTTGTCAAAGGCTATGAGTGAAAAAAGATCTCTCTGAATATACAAAATAGAGAACTTTCATGTATTTTTGAAAATACAAAAATGTATTTTAGTTGACACTGGTTAGCCCAGGGATTTAAAATCGGGTGGAAAAAAATAAGATTTAGGGTTTTTTAAAAACATATCTATCTTTTATAATAAAAAACTAACAAAACAAAAAGTGTTTTAAAGTGCCCCAAACAAAATCGAAAGGCCAATGAAGAGCTGGAAAAGACTGTAACATGTCTAACAGTCAAAGTCAAATGCCGCATTTAATACATAAAGCTGTTGTATCAAGATATAAATGTGATGAATGGACTAGTCATTAGCAGGCAATTCATCAAGAGCTACCAAAATATATGAAGACACTCAACATTTTGAGTAAACCAGCAAATATGAAAAAGTAAGATGCTACTTGAAAAATCACATAGGCAGATATCAAAAAGAATGACGCAGCATTGCCAAGGGTATGCTTTTACAGAATGCTTGGGTTATAAACATTCTGCTGCATCATTTTATCAGAATCTTTGGGCTGTAAACATTCTGCTGCATCATTTTATCAGAATCTTTAAATGAAACAAACATATCCTTTAATAGAGTCAATCTCCTAGAAACTGATCCTATGCAAATAGACAAATGTGCATAGCTGTATTACAGAGTTGTCAATACAAAAATGTTTTATGTTCTTTAATAGGGAATTGTTTATTTAAGTTGTGATACATTCGTGCCATGAAATCTACACAGCCATTAAAAATGACATTGTAAATGTAGATTTATAGACCTGGAAAGATGTTCATTACCTATTGTTATACAAAGAAAACAGGTTATAAAGTGGTACATAGAATATAGTGACATTTTTGCTAAAAGTAATGCATATAAATAGGAGAAAGTCTAAAGAGAGATACCAAGATTGTAGCAGTTGTTATCTATGAATGGCACCAAGGGTGATTTTTAAAAACCTTTCTTCTTTCCTCTATTGTCTGAATTTTAAAATGATGAACAGGTTACCTATGTACCTTCCCCCTTCCTTCCTTCTTCCTTCCTTCCTTCCTTCCTTCCTTCCTTCCTTCCTTCCTTCCTTCCTTCCTTCCTTCCTTCCTTCCTTTTCTTTTTTCTCTGTTTCTTTCTTTTTCTTTCTCTCTCTCTCTCTTAATTATTTTTTTGAGACAGAGTTTTACTTTTGTTGCCCAGGCTGGAGTGCAATGGTGCGATCTTGGCTCATCAAAACCTCCATCTCCTGGGTTCAAGCAATTCTCCTGTCTCGATCTGCCGAGTAGCTGGGATTACAGGTGCCTGTCAACACGCCTGGCTAATTTTTGTATTTTTGGTAGAGACAGGGTTTCACCACATTGACCAGGCTGGTCTCACACTCCTGACCCCAGGTGATCTGCCCGCGTTGGCCTCCCAAAGTGCTGGGATTACAGGCGTGAGCCATCAAGCCTATCTATCTATCTATCTATCTATCTATCTATCTATCTATCTATCTATCTATCTATCTATCATCTATCTATCTATCATCTATCTATCTATCTATCTATCTATCTATCTATCTATCTATCATCTATCTATCTATCTATCCATCCATCCAGCCAGCCATCTCCAGTTGGGGGAGCAGGGAATCTTATGTTGTTGTTTCTGCCTCTCTTTACTGGTTCCCCAGTTACTCTGTAATCCACTGCTATTTGGCTTCTGTATTTAACTTCTCCATGAAAACCAGTTTGTCAGTTGCAAGTGATTTCCTCTTTGTTAAATCTAGTAAACACGTTTCAGTTTTCATTTATTGGACTCTCTGGTTCTGTCTTGTGAACCATTTCTTCTTTTTTTAAAATACGTTTCATGTTTTTTCTTGAAACAGCCTCACTTTCTCACCCAGGCTAAAGTGCAGTGGCGCAGCGTCGACTTCCTGGGTTCAAGCGATTCTCCCACCTCTGCAGTAGTGGGGATTTCGGGTGCATACCGCCACACTCGGATATATTTTGTATTTTTGTGTGTGTGTGTGTAGAGACAGGGTTTTGCCATGTTGCCCAGGCTGGTCTCAAACTTCTGGGCTCAAGCAATCCATTTGCCTTGGCCTCCCCGTGTGCTGGGATTACAGGTGTGAGCCACCTGTCCCGGCCTCTTTTCTCCTTTGGGTTCTCTGTGTGATGGTTAATTTTAGGTATCAACTTGACTGGATTAAGGAATATCTGGAGAACTGGCAAAGCACTGTTTTTAGGTGTCTGAGAGGGTGTTTCCAGAGGACACTGGCATTTGAGTCAGTGGACTGAGTAGAGGAGATCGACCCTCAGTGTGTGTAGGCTAAGGACCAGGATAGAACAAAAAGATAGAGGAAAGGATTTAGTCTCTTTTTCTCGGAGCTGGCACAGACTCCTCTGCCCTTGGTCATCAGAGCTCCAGCCTTTGGACTGCGAGACTTACGTCAGCACCCCCATCTCCCTCGCTGTCAACTCCTGGGTTTCAGACCTTTGATCTTAGACTGAGAATCACACCATCAGCTTCCGTGGTTCTATAGCTATAGGACTTGGACTGGACTGAGCCACACTATGGAAATCCTTTGCCCCTAAGTCTGTCTCTCTCTCTCTCTTTCCCTCTCTCTCCATGTGTTCATCTGTCCCTCCCTCCATTCATCCTAGTGGTCATCTCTCTAGAGAACGCTGACTAATCCGCTGTGTCACCACCGTTTTCCTGCATATTGAGTCGCAACTCTGTGTCTATCACAAAATCTTTTGCTCACCCCTTACATACAGATGTTCCCCAAATGTCCATCTTTTCTCCTTGTTTCTTTGCATTTTACACATTTATACCATATGCATGCATATAGCTGTATATAAAACTGCCATTCTTTCTGTGTTTCCTCACTTCAACTCCTCAGGATAAACAACTCCGAATATACCTAACACAAGTCTTTGTTCCAGATTCTGCTTTCTTCGAATCTAGCTTAAGAATGAAGGTTGGACAGGATGCAGTGGCTCACGCCTGTAATCCCAGCACTTTGGGAGGCCGAGGTGGGCAGATCACAAGGTCAAGAGATCAAGACCATCCTGGCCAACATGGTAAAACCCAGTCTCTATGAAACACACAAAAATTAGCTGGGTGTGGTGGCACACACCTGTAGTCCCAGCTACTTGGTAGGCTGAGGGAGGAGAATCGCTTGAACCCGGGAGGCGGAGATGGAGGTCTTAAATCAAGGGGAGACATCATCCCCTTGACTTAAAAACACCTCACACTTGCATGTTCAAAGACCCACATACCCTCTTAAAAGGCTTGTATCTAGAATATGTAAAGAACTCCGACAAATCCAAGAGACAAACACCCTTCCTTCATTTCTTCAATATCACTCTCCTTTAAAAAATTATTATTATTTTTATGGAGAGAGGGTCTCACTATGTTGCCCAGGCTGGTCTTGAAATCCTGGGCTCAAGCAGTCCTCCTGCCTTGGCCTCCCAAAGTGCTAGGATTACAGGCGTGAGCACTGTGCCTGGCTATTCTGTTTCTGTATGGCTTTCACCATCCACTCTACCACCGGAGTCAGACACCTGGGAATTTCCCTCTGCCTAGGCTTCACCTTCTTCCTCATTCCTCATAGCCAAGCTGTTGATCCTATATCCTTAAGATCTTGAGAATGAATAATCCGTTCCATCTCTCCATTTCCATTAACATGCCTTATTTCATGTACACGTGACTTTCTCCTGGACCTATCTGGTAACCTTCATTCTGTTTTTCCTTTCTTTTTTTTTTTCAGACAGAGTCTCTCTCTGTTGCCTGGCTGGAGTGCAGTGGCATGATCTCGGCTCACTGCAACCTCTACCTCCTGGGTTCAAGCGAATCTCCTGCCTCAGTCTCCAGAGTAGCTGGGACTAGGCATGCGCCACCACGCCCAGCTAATTTTTGTATTTTTTGTAGAGATGGGGTTTCACCTTGTTGGCCAGGATGGTCTTGATCTCTTGACCTCGTGATCTGCCCACCTCGGCCTCCCAAAGTGCTGGGATTACAGGCGTGAGCCACCGAGGCCTCTGCTAGCCACCTTTTATAGCCGAATAATGTTCTTAAAACAATAATGATTATATTATTTCTCTGCTTGAAATGTTTTGGTGTCCCTTTTAGAGACCTTCAAAAAATACACTCTCATTAGCGCTTCATATAAACCCCCTTTTATTATCTGGCCTCTTTCTACCTCCCTGAAAGTAGGACTTCTCCATATAAACCCTTCCCAGCTCTTTATCTGTGCTGTACCCTCTACCTAGAGTGCCCTTCCCCTCCTTTTTCGCTTACCTATTTTCTCCTTATTTGCAAGCCTCACTGGACGCTCTACTCTTCTTCGCAGGCTGAGTTAGTTCCCTCCCGTATGTTCCAAGAACACCCGTGTTTATCATCATCCTAGAATTTACTGCATTCCATTACATTTTTGTCTGATTTATCTGTTAGACTAGATTGTCAACTCCTAATACAGAACCTGACAAATAGTAGGTGGTCAATAACTGCTGACACTGTTTTAGTCTCTATGGGAAAGCTGTATACAGGGAAAGTGAAGCAGGTTTATCACTAAAATGAATAACCACCTTCAATGCATGCTTAAATATCATTGGGGTTTTAGTCCCTCCAGAAAGCGTTAATCTAACATCTTCCTGTAAGACGTGCCTTAGGAAGGATACAGATTGTAATCATTGTATGAAGGAGTTTGGGCAAAGAGATGAAAAGCTGGCAGCTCGGAGAAACCAGAAGGGTCCGAAGAGCTGTCGTGTTCCTACAGGCGGTAATAACCCTTCATTGATCACCTGCCGTCAAGAAGTGTGAAAACTGAAAACCTGTGTAACCATCTCCTAGAGAAAGTGTCTTAGCCTTCCACACAGGTTACCCCACAAGCTGTAGCCGGGAAAGCAGGCACATGAGCCACATGAAATTGGGCCGAGGGCCAGTAGAATTTTAGTGCAGTTTGAAATTGTGACATACGGCACTAATACTATATTTCCCCAAGGTCGGAGTCTTGCTGCCAAGAGGTGTGGCATTGCTACCACCCTGGAAAGTGCGGCAAAGACTTGGAAAAACATTGTAGGCTGAGAGATTACTTTTCACTTCCAACTAAATCTGGCAGACTGAATTCTCCTGTGAAAGAATAGATTCAGCGTGATTTGTTTGGCTTTGGGGTTTTCGGCATTCACAGAGTTGCCAAATGTATGATAACTGTATTTTAAAAAGAATAATTGTGTAATTATTTATTTGATTAGAAAAAATAATAAATGCTTGTAATTATTTCTGGTTTCAGGGTTTCCAATTTTAAATACAAAACACTGCTATTTCTTCAGTTGTCAGCTTTAGATGTTACTCATTATCCAAACTTCTGAGAAGCTGAAAAGGATTTAGTCTATCTAAGCTGTGTCTCCTCTCCCATCCTCCTCTCCCACCTCCCAATATACAACAATTGTTATTTTTTAAGATTTTACTAAGTGAGGCAGCATCTCATAAAAATTAATGGTGTTAGATAATATTAAACATTTGAGTGCCTACTGCAGGCCAGGTATATTTCTAAACACCTTACATACAGTAAATTCATTTTCTCCTCATATCAGACCTTTGAAATACGAATTATTATTCTCATTTTCAGACATGGAAACTGAGGCACAGAGCAGTTATAAAACTTGTTCAGGGTTATTAGTTAAGTGGTAGAACTGGGATGGCTCTGCTATCTGTGCATTCATGATTATGCTTTGCTGCTTGCATAGAGGAGGCTGTTAGAGTCCCCAGCCTTGCCTCCACCTCACCTTTCGCCTTTCACCCTGTGTCTTCCAATGACAATTATATTCTTCTATGTAACATTTTAAAGTTTCCCAGGTTTGGTTTCTGGGTTAATTCAAAAGCTGAAAATTGATATAGGCATTTACATTATTACAACTAAGTGAATATTGTTCATTATAGAGACAATTAATGCGTTAGGATGATAAATTCAATATTTCACTTTTGATACCAGTCAAAGCCACATGATCCTTGCATCCAGTTCTAATTAATTCTTATTTCTTATTAATCTTCCTTTCAATTGCTCAAAATCATGTCACATTTTAGTTTCCATGGTTTTAGGGCATGACTTTCTTATATAGTTCTTTACCTTGCTATTTCTTATTGCCTTCCTCCCTTCACCTGTTTTGACAACCCTCCCCCTCCTCCTCCTAGAGTGTTCTGTAGTATAATTTTAATTTTAACCCCTTCTTTTCAGCTCCGCTTGCCCTCCCCTCCACCTCTGACCCTGAATTTGGAGCCTATCTGCAATCAATGTTACATGCTTCCCTCCTTCCTTCCTTCCTTCCTTCCTTCCTTCCTTCCTTCCTTCCTTCCTTCCTTCCTTCCTTCCTTCCTTCTTCCTTCTTTCCTTCCTTCCTTCCTGAATTCTGGGTTCTTGCCCTCTCATTTGGTTTCATCTTTCAGTAGGCTTCCATCTTCCTTCCATCTCTTAGAAATGTGCTCAAACCTCTTCTGTCCACTTCTACTGGATTATTTCTTCACTCTGTCTTGGAATTATTGGGTAACCATTTGTGCTTAAACTTCAGTTTGAATTAGAAACCCTAGTCCACATCTTAACTACTCAAAGTGATATGTATGTGTGTGTGTATAATCTGAAATGTGTACAAATAGCATTGTCAGGTAAAAATAGTATTTGCTTCTCTAAAACTAAATGCCTTAGACATGGATGAATATTTACTTAGAAATACCTAAACATTAAAGAAAATTATTTCAGAACCTTATTCTCCAGCTCCCACCCACCCCAGGCTAATGACACAGAGAAAGCTTTGTTACAGATCCACAGTTACAAATTGGAGCTCTTCAGCGTAATCACTTTTAGCACAATATGAATGGATGCTCATATTGATATCTTTAAGGCAATGCAAGACCCCAAAGCATCCTCACTAGAACAAAGTTAAATTATATTCAAGATTCATTTTAGTGCAAATTATTTTAAGCTAGATCTATAGGAACTTGTGATAAATATATTTATTGCCCTGCCATAGTACAGAAAGAATTTGAGATGGCTTATATTAGAAATAAATTTTCGGTACCACAAAAGAAATAGCATTCAAACATAAATTTTCTCAGCAGGGCAATTTACTTCCATAGAAAGGTGTGTCTCGAAGATGGAGCAATGGGGAGCACACTGAACAAGGAAGGGGAAGGGGTTCTTATCCCTGATGCAGGTAGCCCCTTCTGTTGTGTTGTTCCCCTATTGGCCAGGGTTGGATCGAATAGTCTAAGCTAATTCCAACTGGCTATTTATTTATTTTTTTTTTTGAGACGGAGTTTCACGCTTGTTGCCCAGGCTGGAGTGCAATGGCACGATCTCGGCTCACCGCAACCTCTGCCTCCTGGGTTCAGGCAATTCTCCTGCCTCAGCCTCCTGAGTAGCTGGGATTACAGGCACGCGCCACCATGCCCAACTATTTTTTTTTTTCGTATTTTTAGTAGAGACGGAGTTTCACCATGTTGACCAGGATGGTCTCGATCTCTTGACCTCGTGATCCACCTGCCTCGGCCTCCCAAAGTGCTGGGATTACAGGCGTGAGCCACCACGTCCGGCCAACATCATAGTCTTATAAGAAAATTTACACACTCAGGGCAGGCAGAACTAAATTAATTCCATATATTAGTATAGGATATGATATATGAATCAAAATTCCAGAAAATGTTCCAGAAACTTGTTTCTACTAATAAAGTTTGATAAAAGTGTTACAGAAGTGAACTAAATTTATTAAAATGGAAGTTTATTGTTGCATTATCTGTAATAGAAAAACAATAGAAATTTCGTAAGTGTTCAGTAATAAGGGACTATTAAATAAGTTACACTACATTCATTCAGTCGATACCACATAACCACTGAAAAGTTATAGAATATTTCACATCCTGATTGTGAAAATCTTTGTAACACCTTGGAAAGTGAAAAAGGCACGTTTCCAAACATCAGTCCAGGCTCTGGGTGAATTAAAGGACTTAATTAATCTATATAAAGTTGCTGGTGGAGAAGACGTTCAGTGTGTGTTAGTTTTTCCTTCCACACAGGATTACTTTGAAAGCTAGTTGTATATAAAGTGGCTAAGGCCAAGCATGGCTCGTGGTTGTTACCCATCAAATGTTAGAGCCTACCCCTCTGCTTCTTGACTTTGTTCAGGAGAGCTAAGGTGTACTTCAGCATACACTGGCATGCTGTGCCAGGATGCAGAATTGCAGCGAGTTGAAATGCAGTTTCTGGTGTGGTCAGGAAATGACAATACAAATTGTGTGTGTGTGTGTGTGTGTGTGTGTGTGTGTGTGTATTAACCTTTTATCCCTCACTCACGTGTATTTAGCACTAAATGTCTTTCCGATAATCAGAAAAAGGCATCTCTGTAAAAACTAGAGCTCAGTCTAGGTTCTGTTCAATATTTCGCCATTAGCCAAGCTCTCCCCAGTTCAGCTCTACGTGTGCGATTTGTCAGATCCGCGGCAGGCATTCACAGAGAGACCCCAGGACATCCTGCTGGGTTGCTAGCACTCATTAGAAGACAAATTCCCTTCATGCTTTTTAAAAATTTTAAATTGGGAGATTTGACAATAGCTTTTATAAAATTCTCTAGGCATAAAGTGTGCAACCATTAGAGTTGAGTTTATTGTTATCTTGTGGCAGGTTAGAGTTGTGATTGGACTTAGTCTTGCTTGAAGAAACTATTGAGCTGGAATATTCAAAATATCAGCTTACTCCTGAAACCTTCTTTTACCTTGCCATGGTCAAGGTCATGGTTTCCTATTGTTTGTATCCAGTAGAGATTCCAAGGGGAAGCTCTAGCAGGTCTTTGCAGGTTAACTTAACTCAATGACTGTTATTTGTTCCTGCATCAGCCCTGCAAAAACACCCTCCAGTGTGGTGTGATAACCTGCCCAGGTTTCTTTCCCTCTGCAGTTGTGATTTTTAAAACTATTATTGAAAAAACCTGTAAGAACGAGTCTTTCAAGTGTATACTCTGTTATGGGGTCCACCAGGTAGGATTCTTTTTCTTCCCATCCTTTCAAATTTCTGATAATCTCAAGTACTATTTTGGATCTATCTCATACTTTCAATTATCCTTCCAATTTATGTCTGTAGGGTATATTTTTATTCTTCATCTACTGTTATCTCATCCAAATAGCAGAAAAATCGTAAGTGATTTTTGGAGTCTTTCTTCTTTTTTTCTTTTCTTTGGGGTAGCACATTTATAAGCGAATTTCCTTTTTTTTTGAAATTGGGAAATTATGTGGTATCAACCCATTAAATAAGAATGGACTCAGGGATCTGGTTTATGAATTTACAATAAGGTCAGGCTATAGGGCCTATGGGCAAATGTGACCTCTTTATAGAATGAGGACTTCTGTGGTGTGACAAGCAGAGTTCTAAAGATGGTCAGAGGGTTTCTTGGTCACATAAATAATCTTACAAAACAGCACATTAATGATTTAAGCATAAATAGATTAAACACATATGGATTTAATTTCCCTCCAAATACACATGACTCCAAAATCCAGGGGGAAAGAGCTTAGGATAAAATGTGGTTTTGGTTTAGAAAAACTCAAACATTGGAAAATAACAATTGGAACATTTGTCTAGCCCACAAATACCACTGGGTCAGCTTCTCCCTCACTGTCAATTTATAGAATGTTCCAGGAAAGCAGAATATGTCTCATTCATTCTTGTCTCATGTGATAAAGGGCCTTTCAAATAAGAGGACCTCTTCAAAAAAACTTTGAGGAAAAATTTATCAAGCTCCCCTCAAATGGTTTAACGCAGTAGGGTATTATTTGCTCTGTCCAATGCAACTTGGATATTTCTCCTCTAAAGATAAGGACTATCTTTTGGTTCCATCTTTGGGTCTTTGTGTGTGTTTACTGTATGTTGCTGGTGAGTATTTGCAGCTCTTTGGAAAAACTCTTCACAAGAATGAATTGCCTTATAATTTGCATAGTTTCGTAAAGACTTGACAAGCTCTGAAAATAAAAAGTACTTTGAGATGCAAGATAAAGTTATTTGGATGGTTTTATGTCCACTAAGTCTCTAAGCTCACCCCTTTCTCTGCAGTGACTACACGGTTCTTGTTCAAAGAAGGGGCAAGTGCAATGAATCACCCCATCCTTTCACCAAGGTGATGTGGAAGAGGTGCCCATTCTGCAGCTAGAGAGCATGCTTGGTGTTCAAGACACATGTGCCAAATGGAGATAATTTGAATGCACAAACTGAAGAATCAGACTACATCCAACACATTGCGTATGTTTGTGTGTGATGGTGATGCTGATGGGGACTTCTCCATTATTCCCATAAAGCTAAACAATAGCTCCAAGTGGAAATACGAGACTGATCCGTACATTGAGTTGATTTGTAGCTGATGGACCCTGGCTTCAGCCTGTCATTACCATTTGTATTTGGCATTATACATCTTCAGCTGATTGTTAGAAATTCTAACATCTACTTATGGATATTTTTTTCTTTTTACAAAGAGGGGTTTCCAATGATGAAATTTGGGATGCACAGTAAAAATAAAAAGATTAAACTTTTATTACAAGAGACATTCTATGAAAATTGGTATTTATGTAGTTGTCTCCATTAATGCGTTGACAGCATTGCCACAGATAAATAAAATCAATTGACAATCCAAGCTATGTATTAATCAATAACAGAGCATTCTGTTCTACTGAGTTGTTTTATCAGAGGTGCTCACCAGGAAGGCCATCACGATGGTAATCATTCTGAATACCTACCAAGTGCCATGTGTTTTACCACGAGTATTTCGCCAAAATCTTCCAGTTAGATGTTCTTAACTCCATTCTCTATGTGAGAGAATTGTGAGTGAAAGTTTATGGATGACTCCAGAAAGGTCACACACCTGTAAGTCACAGAGATAATGTTTGAACCCAGATCTATGTGGTCACTCATCTTTCCTATTCTAACTCCCCCATTAACCTTTGATAAAAGTAGTCAAGAGGAGTGGCGATGGAAAAAGATCCAAGATGGCTGATCGCTAACATCTCGGGATTGCAGCTCCCAGTGAAAGCGAAGAGAACGAGAGGACGCCACACTTTCAGACAAATTTTTGTCACTCATGGAGCAGAAGATTGCCAGTGGAGGAGCCGCACAGGTCACCAGCGTGACTCTTGTGGCCAGTGCAGTGGTTTTGCCAGCACCTTGGCGCAGCAGCTCTTGGTGCAGAGTAAACGGGACTGGTTCCCCTTCTGACCAATGTTTGGAGCTCCGGGAAGGCAGAGTCGCCGATTACGGACTCAAGAAGGAAGCCAGACTGGAGATTTCTGGGCAGAAAAGCACCATCAGTCTTAACGCCACTGTTTAGGCCAGCACAGTGGGTTGCTCATATTTCAGCCCTGGGAATTAACAACTTGGACGTCCACTCAGAGACCTAATTTGAAAGTTGGTAATTACAAAGATGACAGCTGGATAGATTTACAATGATGGGAAGAAACCAGCGTAAAAAAGGCTGAGAATACTCAAAATCAGAATGCCTCTCCCTCTAAAGAGGATCACAGTTCCTCATCAACAAGGGAACAAGGCTTGATGGAGAACGAGTGCATCCCATTAACAGAATCAGGCTTCAGAAGATGGATAATAAGAAACTT
>CAUYOR010069417.1:0-13020 GCA_963573925.1 Callimico goeldii
TCTGCAAATAGAGACAATTTGACTTCCTCCTTTCCTATTTGAATACCCTTTATTTCTTTTTCTTGCCTGATTGCTCTGGCTAGGACTTCCAGTACTATATTGAATAGGAGTGGTGAGAGAGGGCATCCTTGTCTAGTGCCAGATGTCAAAGGGAATGCTTCCAGTTTTTGCCCATTCAGTATGATATTGGCTCTTGGTTTGTCGTAAATAGCTTTCATTATTTTGAGATACGTTCTATCAATACCAAATTTATTGAGGGTTTTTAGCATAAAGGGCTGTTGAATTTTGTCAAAGGCCTTCTCTGTATCAATTGAGATAATCATGTGGTTTTGTCTTTGGTTCTGTTTATATGGTGAATTACATTTATAGGCTTGCGTATGTTGAACCAGCCTTGCATCCCCAGGATGAAGCCTACTTGATCACGGTAGATAAGCTTTTTGATGTGCTGTTGCAATCGGTTTGCCAGTATTTTATTGAAGATTTTTGCATCTATGTTCATCATGGATATTGGCCTGAAGTTTTCTTTTCTTGCTGAGTGTCTGTTGAGTTTTGGTATCAGGATGATGTTGGTCTAATAAAATGATTTGGGAAGGATTCCTTCTTTTTGGATTATTTGGAATAGTTTCAGAAGGAATGGTACCAGCTCCTCTTTGTATGTCTGGTAGAATTCAGCTGTGAACCCGTCTGGACCTAGGTTTTTTTGGGGTGGTAGGCTCTTAATTTCTGCCTCAGCTTCAGACCTTGTTATTTGTCTATTCAGGGTTTCAACTTCCTGATTTAGGCTTGGGAGGATGCGAGTGTCCAGGAATTTATCCATTTCTTCCAGATTTACTAGTTTATGTGCATAGAGTTGTTTGTAATAATCTCTGATGATGGTTTGAATTTCTGTGGAATCTGTGGTGATATCCCCTTTATTGTTTTTTATTGCATCTATTTGATTATTCCCTCTTCTCTTTTTTATTCATCTGGCTAGTGGTCTGTCTATTTTGTTGATCTTTTCAAAAAACCAGCTCCTGGATTTATTGATTTTTTGAGCCTCTATCTCCTTCAGTTCTGCTCTGATCTTAGTTATTTCTTGTCTTCTGCTAGGTTTTGAGTTTTTTTGGTCTTGCTCCTCTAGCCCTTTCAGTTTTGATGATAGGGTGTCAATTTTAGATCTCTTCTTGCTTCTCATGTGGGCATTTATTGCTATATATTTTCCTCTAGAGACTGTTTTAAATGTGTCCCAGATATTCTGGTATGTTGTGTCTTCATTCTTGTTGGTTTTGAAGAACATCTTTATTTCTGCCTTCATTTCATTGTTTATCCAGTCAACATTCAAGAGCCAGTTGTTCAGTTTCCATGAAGCTGTGTGGTTCTGAATTAGTTTCTGAATTCTGAGTTGTAACTTGATTGCACTGTGGTCTGAGAGAGTGTTTGTTATGATTCATTCTTTTGCATTTGCTGAGGAGTAATTTACTTCCAATTATGTGGTCAATTTTAGAGTAGGTGTGATGTGGTGCTGAGAAGAATGTATATTCTGTGGATTTGGGGTGGAAAGTTCTGTAAATGTCTGCTAGGTTTGCTTGGTCCAGGTCTGAGTTCAAGTCCTGGATATCCTTGTTAATTTTCTGTCTCGTTGATCTAATATTGACAATGGGGTGTTAAAGTCTTCCACTATTATTGTGTGGAAGTCTAAGTCTCTTTGTAAGTCATTAAGAACTTGCTTTATGTATTTGGGTGCTCCTGTATTGGGTGTGTATATATTTAGGATCATTAGCTCTTCTTGTTGCATTGATCCTTTTACCGTTATGTAATGTCTTTGTCTCTTTTGATCTTTGTTGGTTTAAAGTCTATTTTATCAGAGACGAGAATTGTAACTCCTGCTTCTTTTTGCTCTCCATTTGCTTTGTAAATCTTCCTCCATCCCTTTATTTTGAGCCTTTTGTATCCTTGCAGGTGAGATGGGTTTCCTGGATACAGTACACCGATGAGTTTTGCCTTTTTATCCGATTTGCCAGTCTGTGTCTTTTGATTGGGGCATTTAGCCCATTTACATTTAGGGTTAATATTGTTATGTGTGAATTTGATCCTACCATTTTGATGCTAGCTGACTGTTTTGCCCATTAATTGATACAGTTTCTTCATTGTGTTGATGCTCTTTACCATTTGGTATGTTTTAGGAGTGGCTGGTACTGGTTGTTCCTTTCTATGTTTAGTGCCTCTTTTAGGAGCTCTTGTAAAGCAGGCCTGGTGGTGATGAAATCTCTGAATACTTGCTTGTTCGCAAAGGATTTTATTTTTCCTTCACTTATGAAGCTTAGTTTGGCTGGATATAAAATTCTGGATAGAAAGTTCTTTTCCTTAAGGACCTTGAATATTGCCCCCCACTTTCTTCTGACTTGTAGGGCTTCTGCTGAGAGATCTGCTGTGAGTCTGATGGGCTTCCCTTTGTGGGCAACCTGACCTTTCTCTCTGGCTGCCCTTAGCATTTTCTCCTTCATTTCAACCCTAGGTGAATCTGAGGATTATGTGCCTTGGGGTTGCCCTTCTTGAGGAATATCTTTGTGGTGTTCTCTGTATTTCCTGGACTTGAATATTGGCCTGCCTTGCTATGTTGGGGAAGTTTTCCTGGATAATATCCTGAAGAGTATTTTCCAGCTTGGATTGATTCTCTCTGTCACATTCAGGTACACCTATCAAACGTAGATTAGGTCTTTTCACATAGTCCTATATTTCTTGGAGACTTTGTTCATTCCTTTTTACCTTTTTTTCTCTAATCTTGCCTTCTTGTTTTATTTCATTGAGTTGATCTTCGGCCTCTGATATCCTTTCTTTTGCTTGGTCATTCGGCTGTTGAAACTTGTGTATGCTTTGTGAAGTTCTTGTGTTGTGTTTTTCAGCTCCATCAATTCACTTATATTCCTCTCTAAGTTGTCTATTCTTGCTAGAATTTTGTCAAATCTTTTTTCAAGGTTTTTAGTTTCTTTGCATTGGGTTAGAACATGTTCTTTTAGCTCACAGAAGTTTCTTATTACCCACCTTCTGAAGCCTGATTCTGTCAATTCATCACACTCATTCTCCATCCAGCCTTGTTCCCTTGCTGGTGAGGAGTTGTGATCCCTTGCAGGAGGAGAGGTGTTCTGGTTTCAGGTGTTTTCATCCTTTTTGCACTGGTTTCTTCCCATCTTTGTGTATTTATCCACCTGTCATCTTTGTAGTTGTTGACTTTCAGATTGGGTCTGTGAGTGGACATCCAGTTTGTTGATGATGAAGTTATTTGTTTCTGTTTCTTAGTTTTCCTTCTATCAGTCAGGCCCCTCTGCTGAAGGACTGCTGAGGTCCACTCCAGGCCCTGCTTGCCTGGGGATCACTTGCAGCAGCTGCAGAACAGTAAGGGTTGCTGCCAGTTTCTTCTGCTATCTTTGTCCCTGAAGGATACCTGCCTGATGTCAGTCTGAGTTCTCCTTTATGAGGTCTTTGGATATACAGGGATCAGGGAGCTGCTTGAGGAGACAGTCTGTACTTTACAGGAGATCAAATGCTGAGCTATGAGCTCTGTTGTTCATTCAGAGTTGCTGGGCAGATACGTTTAAGTCTGCTCCAGCTGAACTCATAAACCCCCTTTTTTTTTCCCAGGTGCTCTGTCCTGGAGAGTTAGGGATTTATTTATGAGTTTCTGTTGTGCTGCTGGCTTTTTTCAGGGCTGCCCCACCCAGAGAGGAGGCAGCCTAGTCACTGTCTGCCTGTAGAGGCTTTGCTGAGCTGCTGTGGGCTCCGCCCAGCTGCCATGTGAACTTCCCTGCAGTCCTGTTTATAAGGGTGTAGTTAGAACTGCCTTGGCAATGGCAGCCCACTTCTGCAATGGTGGACTCTCTCGGCAATGGCGGCCTGCCTCAGCAATGGCGGACTACCTCCATAGTGGTGGAGTGCCTCAGTAATGGCAGATGCCCCTCCCCCACAGAGCTGTACCATCCCGGGTTCAGCTGTGCTTGCTGTGAAACTCTCAATCCAGAACTTTTCAGATTGCTGTTTTTTGGTGGGGGTGGGACCAGCCGAGCCTGATCACCTGGCTCCCTGCCTCAGAGCCTTTTTTTTTTTTGTCTCCCAGGTGTTCCAGTGGCCTGTTGAAAAGGCACCAGGATCTGTGTGATTTCCCGTGCAGCGACCCACTGTGCCGGCTGAAACAGTTGCACTGAGATTCGTGGTGCTTTTTTGCCTAGGAATCTCCTGGCCTGGCTCCCTGTTTCAGTCCCCTTTTCTATCAGTTGAATGGGTGACTCTGTCTTCCCCAAGCTCCAATCGCCAGCTAAAATGGTACCTGGACCCATGTATTTTGTACAGAGAACCACTGCACTGGGGCGCCAGCCAAAATGGCCGCGCCGGCCGCATCGGCCGAAAAAGGTGCACTGGCCAAAACAGTCGTGCTGGCGACCCATGGGGCTCCTCAACCTGGGAATCTCCTGGTCTGTGGGCAATAAAAATCCATCTGGAAACATGGCATCCACTCACCCTCCGTGCTTTCGATGGGAGCTGCAATCCTGATCAGCCATCTTGGATGTGTTTTTTAGTTTGTTTTTTGTTTTTTGTTTGAGATAGAGTCTCACTCTGTTACCCAGGTTGGAATGCAATGGCTAGATCTTGGCTCACTGCAACCTCTGCCTCCCGGGTTCAAGTGATGCTCCTCCCTCAGCCTCCATAGTAGCTGGTATTACAGGTGCCCACTGTGCCCAGCTAATTTCGTATTTTTAGTAGAGACAGGGATTCACCATGTTGGCCAGGCTAGTCCCCAACTCCTGACGTCAGGTGATCTGCCCACCTCAGTCTTCCAAAGTGCTGGTATTACAGGAGTACACCACGGTGCCTGGCCTGAGGTATGTTTTCAAATCTATATTTAAGATTTCTACAAATGAACATTTATATCTATATAGTATACACACAAATCCTATTAAGGAGGTGCAACATAATCTCATTCTAAGCTGGATCGATCTCATGAGTGAAGAAAAGTTGTTGCTTATTTTCATCAGATTTTTCAATTACGTACCTAGGAGACTTAGAAAACAAAATAGACACAGGCGTTGTCAGCAACACATCTACAGTCTGGTGTCAATAGGCACAAAAGTCACATCAGCATATGAATCTTGTGGATCCTTTCCTTACCTGAATAGCAGTCAGTTTATGTCTTACATTCACTAGGATAATGCATGCTAATAACAGCAGTATAGGCTTCAAGGTCAGGCTGTAGATTGATTCACCATCTAGAGTGAGCAGGCTCAGAACAAATGCATCCAATCCTTTAACCTGAAAAAAAGGATTATAAACTAGATGATATAATTTAACAAAATATCAATCTTTATATGTCTTATAATAATACAAAGATTTGGCTAGGCGCAGTGGCTCAAGCCTGTAATCCCAGCACTTTGGGAGGCCGAGGCGGGTGGATCACGAGGTCAAGAGATCGAGACCATCCTGGTCAACATGGTGAAACCCCATCTCTACTAAACATACCAAAAATTAGCTGGGCATGGTGGTGTGTGCTTGTAATCCCAGCTACTCAGGAGGCTGAGGCAGGAGAACTGCCTGAACCCAGAAGGAGGAGGTTGTGGTGAGCCGAGATCATGCCATTGCACTCCAGCCTAGGTACCAAGAGCAAAACTCCAACTCAAAAAAAAAAAAATAATAATAATAATAATACGAAGATTTTCCAGCCAATTCAGCTTTGAAACAAAGGCATTAATATATGACACAGCAATTGGCACTGGACAGAATTATAAGACTGCAAATGCCCTTAGAGATCTACAAATCCAGCCCACCCTGACGGATGGTCACCCATCTAATCAAACTGTATTTTTTTATTGCGGTGTGTATGTGTGTGTGTGTGTTTTAGGCAGAGTCTCACTCTGTTGCCCAAGCTGGAGTACAGTGGCACGATCTCGGTTCACTGCAATCTCTGCTTCCTGGGCTCAAGTGATCCTCCTTCCTGGGTGAACAGCTGGAACTTCAGGCATGCACCACCACATCTGGCTAAGTTTCTGTATTTTTAGAGAAGAGATTTCACCATGTTGGCCAGGTTGGTCTTAAACTCCTGACCTTAAGTGATCTCCCGCCCCGGCCTCCCAAAGTACTGGGATCACAGGCATAAGTCACCGCACCTGTTCAAACTTTAGAAGAACAAGAAACTCAAAACAATGCTAGCATTGGAGAGATATCGTCACTTCATAATTTTAGTTACCACAAAATATTATCTGAACAGAAAGCATCCCCATGTTAAAGTATTTATACTAAATAGTGTATTTGATATTTATACTAAACACCTACAATTCACTTAAGCTTCAATACCTGGAAAAATGTTGTTATGAAGTAAGTCTCTACTCCATAATTTCTATCAAGCCAAACAACCAGCAAAATCGCATACATCAAATACTGAATGGGCATAAAACCACACACCAGAGTAAGCAGAAGGCTGCAAAAAAAAAAGGATGCCTTTGAAAAATTCACTCTCCTGTTGTACAGAGATGTTTTACAATGGACAAGGTTGTTAAAATTTAGATTACAGAATTTTAACAGCTGCCATAAAATAGCGAGCAAGAATCCTCACCCATCAGGAACATGGGTTCCAATATCACATGCACAGAAGAGTGTCTTTTCTCTGCTGCTCATTAGTTTGTGAGCACATGTAAATTTTTCCCACAATTTTTTTCCTGATAAAGCCTCAGTTTCATCAATTATAAAATGAAATAACTGAACCTATACCTCAGAGGGTTCTTGTAAGAATTAAACTAAACAATCCAAGTAATGCCAGTACCTGAATATTTTGAATACTAAATATATGAACACTGAATATTTTGAATATTGTTTAAAGTATTCAATAGAAGAAAGAAGAGTTGGGCACGATGGCTCACACCTCCAATCCCAGAACGTTGGGAGACCAAGGCAGGTGGATCATGAAGTCAGGAGTTTGAGACCAGCCTGGCTAACACGGTGAAACCCCATTTCTACTAAAAATACAAAAATGAACTGGACATGGTGGCGCATGCCTGTAATCCTAGCTACTTAGGAGGCTGAGGCAGGAGAATTGCTTGAACCCAATAGGCAGACGTAGCAGTGAGCCAAGATTACGCCACTGCACTCCAGCCTGCACAACAGAGCAAGAGGAAAGAAGAAAGAAGGAAGAAGGAAGGAAGGTAGGTAGGAAGGTAGGAAGGGAGGGAGGGAGGGAAGGAGGGAAAGAAGAAAGGAAAGAAAGAAGAATAGAAAGAAGGAAAAGAAGAAGGAAAGAAAGACAGAAAGGAAGAAAAGAGAGAAAAGAAAGAAAAGGAAGGAAGGAAGGAAGGAAGGAAGGAGGGAGGGAGGGAGGGAGGGAGGGAGGGAGGGAAGGAAAGAAGGAAGGAAGGAAGGAAGGAAGGAAGGAAGGAAGGAAGGAAGGAAAAGAAAAGAAAAGAAAATCCTGGCTGGGCGCAGTGGGTGGCTCATGCCTGTAATTCGAGCACTTTGGGAGTTCAAGGCAGACATATCACCTGAAGTCAGGAGTTCGTGAACAGCATGGCCAACATGGTAAAACTCCATCTCTACTAAAAATACAAAAATTAGCCAGGCGTGGTGGCAAGCGCCTGTAGTCCCAGCTGCTTGGGAGCCTGAGGCAGGAGAATGGCTTGAACCCAGAAGGCAGAGGGTGCAGTGAGCCGAGATGGCACCACTGCACTCCAGCCTGGGTGACAGAGTGAGACTCTGTCTCAAAAAAAAGAAAAAAAATGTGAATTGAGTACCATTCAAACCACATATCAGTGCTCAGGAAATATTTATGGCTTTGACAGTTTGGTGGATTTCTAACCTATACTGTAGGACCATAGAAGCCAGAAACAGATTGATACATAATAAGAGAAGGAATGAGATAAGTACATTTCTAGATAACTGAAGCTTATCTCTTTAAGTACAACAATCATTGGGGTCTGAGGTTCTTTTCCCCATTTTGGACAAAACCTTTGCAGAATATAAATTATAAATTCCCTTCTTAGACATAGATACAGAAGTTCTTTTAATCTTTCAATTATAATTAGGGTCAACATTATGAATTAAAATTACTCGATTGAAGTATATATAGTGACTCACTAAGCTGATACATAAAGAGTTAATTATTGTGGTTTTCACATTATGCTTGTTTCCGCACTTCTTCTCTTTCCAATCCCCATCAAATTATTAACACATATCTCTAATAACTCTATTCCACATTTACTTGCTACACCTAATTCTGAGAAACCAGGTAACACAAGGTCCATTTTGCTGCATAACCTCTAGATACACTTTGGTGATTCTGAACACAGCTATCAACCACTCAGCTTCTTCCAGGCTGAGTGGTTGATAGCTATGTTCAAAATCACCTAACTGCTGGACAAATCAAAGTTCTTACTTTGATTTAAACCATACTTCTTTTGTAGATCATCTCACACTGGCCAGACCCTCTACTTAGGGGCTCAAAAATTCCTGAGGAACTCAAACGGCAAGCTCAATTGATGACACACTGGGACGGATCAGTAATATTATCTTCACAATGGATAATAATCACCATGAAGCAATGCTGTGCCAGGCACTTTATTTAATAAAGTATTTCTAATTTAAAGGAAACCATCCCGGGGAGCAAACCACTACTGGAAATCGTTCTTAAGCACAGTATCAAAATTTATCTTCAAGCCAGAAACGGTGAATCACATCTGTAAACCTAGCACTTCGGGAGGCTGAGGCAGATGGATCACTTGAGGTCAGGAGTTTGAGACCAGCCCGGCCAACATGGTGAAACACCATCTCTACTAAAAATACAAAAATTAGCCAGGTGTGGTAGTACATGCCTGCAATCCCAGCTACTAGGGAGGCTAAGGCAGGAGAATTGCTTGGACCCGGGGCAGAGGTTGCAGTGAGCTGAGATCACACCACTGCACTCCAACCTAGGTGACATAGCAAGACTCTGTCTCAAAAAAAAAAATTTAAAAAACTAAACTTACCTGAAATAAAATTAAACAGATTTCCAGATTTGCTGCTTTGCCATTAAAGATCGTTATGTACAGCACTCACACCTGTAATCCTAATGCACTTTGGGAGGTCGAGACAGGCAGATCGCTTGAGCCCAGGAGTTTGAGACCAGCCTGGGCAACGTGGCAAAACTCCATCTCTACAAAAAAATTACCTGGGCATGGTGACACGTGACTGTAGTCCCTGCTACTTGGTAGCCTGAGGTGGGAGGATCACCCGAGCCTGAGTAGGTGGAGGGTAATCTAGCTGTAATCTATCCACTGTACACCAACCTGGATGACTGAGTGAGATATCATCTCAAAAAACAAAAGAAATTTATATAACTGAGGTGATACAAGCAAGTAAACACCTGGTGAAGCCGTCTGTACTGTAATTTAAAAACACAGCTAACATGGCTTCATAAAAGGAGTGTGTGTGTTAAAAGGAATTTGAGATTGACAATGGAACTTCCGGAAATATGTGAAAATCTGATCAATGAACAAGCATTCTTAGTAGTTTTGTACAAACCATAAAGTCATGTTTCTTTCCTAACTACTATTAATTCCAGTTCATAAAGACCTGCTTGTAAAAAATAAGTAACACCATAATAATTACATACACTTTCAAGAAGCATACCTCACTGAATTGCTGGAACAAAACAGATGGCAAAAAATCCTGAGGGTGTAAATCAACAGGGGGCCCCGTCCAGTTGCTCTGAACAAAAAGTTGCAAACTGCTCACACCAAGTAGAAATATCAGCTGTTGTCTGCATAGAAGAATGGTTAAAGAAATAAATATGAACTACTATCACTGTATAATCTCAAACACAGTATTCCAATGCAGTTTTATTAAGAAAATAATATCTATCAACATTTATTGGGACCATCCTAGAGTACTGACAAAAAAAAAAAAATGTCTAAAACTTAAAACAATTTAGGTCAGCTAGGCACAGTGGCTCACACCTGTAATTCTAGCACTTGAAAGGCCATGGTAGGAGGATTGTTTGAACCCAGGAGTTCAGAGCCAGCTTGAGAAACATAGTGACACCCTGTCACTACAAAAAATTTAAAAGGTAGCGAGGCATGGTGGTACATCCCAGCTACTCCAGAGGCTGATGCATGAGGATTGCTTGCTGCCCTGGAGTTCGAGGCTTGACTAAGCTTTGATCATTCCACTGTACTCCTGCCTGGATAATAAAGCGAGACCCTGTCTCTCTTAAAAAAAAAAATAGGTCTACAACATCCAATATTATAACCGTAAGCCACATATGGATTACATTTACGTCAGTTAAAATTAAATACAATTGAAAATTCAGTTTCATAGTCATATTTTCCATATTTCAAGTGCTCAATAGTTTAGTGTGGCTAGTGGCTACCATCTGGGCAATGAAGATAGAGAACACTTCTAGTTCCACAGAAAATTATCTTGAACAGTGATGATTTAGGTTCTCATTAGGCATCTGTGTTTTTCTGGCATTCTCTTTAACAGCTCTGACGTTGCAACAAGATGTATAAAAAACTGACTTTATACAAAAGAAAAGTGACGATATAAAGTTGTTGCTAACCTTTTACTGATCCCATGCCACCAAATGCTAGAACAACAACAAAAACAGAAATCTGAGTGAAACCTCTATTTGTCAGTCTTGCTGTGATTTAAGACAGAGATAGGCAAACCTTTTCTAACGGGACAGACAGGTAATATTTTAGACTTTGCAGATCATGTTTTGTTTTTTCCAAACCTTTAAAAATATAAAAACCAGCGGGGCACAGTGGCTCACACCTGTAATCCGAGCACTTTGGGAGGCCTTGGCAGGCGGATCACGAGGTCAAGAGACCGAGACCATCCTAGCCAACATGGTGAAACCCCATGTCTACTAAAAATACAAAAAAATTAGCTGGGCATGACAGCACACACCTGTAGTCCAAGCTACTCAGGAGGATGAGGCAGGAGAATTGCTTGAATCCAGGAGGCAGAGATTGCAGTGAGCCGAGATCACGACACTGCACTACAACCTGGGCAATAGTGTGAGACTCCCACTCAAAAAAAAAAAAAAATCCCATTCATTCTTAACCACTTAGTTAGCCTGCCAGCCATAATGTGCCAAACCCTAAATTAGGGCCTAAATAGGTACAGATTCAACTCTAGCAAATAACAGCCAGGGAATCCTGGAGTTTCATTCCAAAGAGAAAATATTAGCAGGCACTTTTTTCCCTGCAGCCCCTAGGCCCTTCCTTAAAGGGAGGTTGTTTAAGAAAAAGAAAAAAACAATCAAACATACAAGCCTATGGTAGCAAAAATATAAAACTTAGGATACAATTCAAAGAATAAGCAGCATTAGAGAAAAAAAGATAACAAAACAGCTGGTTTGGAATCAGAAGTTTGGAAATTTGGAGAAAACAGCCTTAATAAACTGTTCTAATCAAAAAACAAAATCCATAGGTGAACTGAGAATACACTTTAACTTTCAAATATCTGAAAATGAGTCAACTGAAAGTCTCTTTTTAGCTTTGTATGACAAGATAGAAATCTGGTCCGTCTTGTGATAATGCATTTGTGTTAATGTGTTGCTTTCATGGGCACCACAAGGCTAGTTGCTACGAGAGTGCACACATATCAGAGGGCATTAAGAATTTGGCCAGGCGGAGTGGCTCATGCCTATAATCCCCACATTTAGTGAGGCAGAGATGAGAGGATTGCTTGAGCCCAGGAGCTCGAGACCAGGCTAAGCAACATATCAAGACAGCATCTCTAAAAAAAGGAAGAAAAAAAAAAGAATGACAACAAAGAAACATAACTACCAGTAAACTAAAATGAAAAGGAGGCAGGGCACAGTGGCAGATGCCTATAATCCCAGCACTTTGGAAGGCTCAGGTGGGTGGATCACCTGAGGTCAGACCAGCCTGGCCAACATGGTAAAACCCTAGCTCTACTAAAAATACAAAAAAAAAAAAAATCTGTTACCCAGGCTGGAGTGCAATAGCGCGATCTTGGCTCACCGCAACCTCCGCCTCCTGGGTTCAGGCAATTCTCCTGCCTCAGCCTCCTGAGTAGCTGGGACTACAGGCACGCGCCACCATGCCCTGCTAATTTTTTATATTTTTAGTAGAGATGGGGTTTCACCATGTTGACCAGGATGGTCTCGATCTCTTGACCTCGTGATCCACCTGTCTTGGCCTCCCAAAGTGCTGGGATTACAGGCATGAGCCACGGCGCCTGGCCAAAAATCTGTATTATGGTGGTGCAGGCCTGTAATCCCAGCTACATGGGAGGCCAAGGGAGGAGAATCAGTTGAACTCAGGAGGCGGAGGTTGCAGTGAGCCAAGACCATGCCACTGTACTTCAGCCTGGGCAACAGAGTGAGACTCCTTAAAAAAGAAAAATGAAAAGAAATAATATTAATTTTTAAAATAACATGAAAAGTCTATAGTAGCATTCTCTGGCAAACTCCTTATGAATATGGGTTATGCTTTATTCATCTTCACATCCTCCACACCTAGTACAATAGTTTATTTGTTGAAGGACTAAATGAAGCCATTTCCTAGAAATAATGGTAAAATAAAATTGCATGCATTTATAAGGTAATTAAAGATTGACATGGCTGCCACAGATGGCAGAGGAAAGATAGAGGTATCCAATTTATACCAGCAAAATTTAAGCCACTGAAAAGCTTAGGTTTCCCTGCCATGTAACTATTTGCTATATTTAACCCTATAAAATTACACAAATTTAATGGAAGAAGGTAAACCAAGGGCTTTGAAATAAAAACATTAAGTTCTCTGAGCTCTATACAGATAATAATCTAAAACATAACAATTCATTACAACTTAGTATTCAGCTATGCAGAAATAACAATACTGAAGGTATGTGGTTTTTTTTTTTTTTTTTTTTTGAGACGGGGTTTCGCTCTTGTTACCCAGGCTGGAGTGCAATGGCGCGATCTCGGCTCACCGCAACCTCCGCCTCCTGGGTGCAGGCAATTCTCCTGTCTCAGCCTCCCGAGTAGCTGGGATTACAGGCACACGCCACCATGCCCAGCTA